>PVIC010054473.1:0-11535 GCA_004025085.1 Thryonomys swinderianus | reverse complement strand
TCAGGCTGGCCCTGAGCTCACTATGGTGCCCAGGCAAGCCACCGCGAACTCAGCAATCCTCCCGTCTCTGCCTCCCGAGTGCTGGGATTACAGGCGTGAGCCACCACGCCCAGCATTATATGTGGTAACCGGGGATCGAACTCAGGTCCTTACGCTTACGAGGCAGGCGCCGGAACCACTGAGCTAACCCTCCGGCCCCAGAGTACTATTTTTAACAAAACCCAGCAAATTTTAAATAAAAATCAATTGTAAGCCGGGTGTGGTAGCTCACACCTGTAATCCCAGAACTCAGGAGGCAGAGGCAGGAGGATTGCTGAGTTCAAGGCTTGCCTGGGCTACATAGTGAGCTCAGAGCCAGCCTGAACTACAAAGCGAGACCCTGTCTCAAAAAAATAAAAATCAATTATAATACAAAATTTTGTAAATATTCTTCGTATAAGAACTAGAGCATGAAGGCTGGGTGTGGCAGTACATGCCTGCCATCCTAGCTCATGGGAGGCTGAGGCAGGACAGGATGAGGGTTGGGGGCAGCCCAGCTACATAGCAAGACTGTGTCTAACGACATCATGCCATGTTCAGCAGCCTGGTATCTATTCTTGTTTTGTGCAACATCGTTGGAAACAGTGGTTACTGAGGTGGGCAGCTCAGAGGGCACTCCTTCCAACAGCCCAGGAGACCCTGTTCATCCAGGGCACCGAGGGACGAAAAACAAGGTGGTCCTCAGGGGATTGGAACAGAGTAAAGCCTCCTCTGGGCATCATGTGGGCAGGGACCAATTAAAGAGCAGCACAGAGGCCAGACCAGAATAAGCACACAGGGACAGGCGACAGAGGAGCACTTTGCCTTCCATCAGTGTACAGGTGAAGTGGAGGGGGCGCAGGTGTGCAGAACAAGGTAGTATGGAGAGACAGAGAGGTCCAGGGGGACCAAGGCTGAGGCAGCTCTAACTGCTGTGTAAAGTGAAGTTACAAGCCAGATGTTTTATCTTTTTTTGGTGCAGGGGATGGAACCCAGTGCTTCCCTGGTGTCAAGGAGCCACAGTCCTGGGCTCTTGAGAAAGGAGTTTTCTGGGGAGTCCAGGTCTTGCCATGTGACCTAGGCTGGCTGCCCTCTCCCTTCAGCCCCAGGCACCACCACACCCCACTACAAGGAAGTGGTGCTTAACAAAAGCTCCACTGTAGGGACAAGGCAGCAGGAAAGCATGGAAAAACCCCAAGTTCTTAGTCACTGTGGACAATACCTCCATCACCCCTGAAAGACGCGCTGTTCAAATCTAGACCTTTATTTCCTAAAGGTCAAGATGGCTACAGAGTGATGGTGGGTGGGGCACACCTGTAATTTTAGGGTGCTGAGGCTGGAGATCACCTTGAGTTCATGGTCAGGCTACACTACACATAGAGACCTTTTCTCAAAAGTACCCAGCCCCAGGGCCGGAGATTTAGCTCGGTGGTTCTGGCATCTGCCTAGCAAGTGGAAGGTCCCTGGTTTGATCCCTGGTAACCATAATGTCGGGTGTGGTGACTCATGCCTACCAGCAATCAGCACCACACACCACAGTGCCAGGCATGGTGACTCACACTTGTAATCCCAGCACTCAGGAGGCAGAGACAGGATGCTTGCTGAGTTCGAGGCTAGCCTGGGCTACGTAGAGAGCTCTGGGCCTGCCTGAACTACAAAGTTAGATCCTGTCTCAAAAACAAAGAAAACCCCCCCAAAAAACCACGAGGCCCTCCTGAAGTTTAATACCAGCAGAGACAGCCCACCCCACTCCTGGTCCAGCTCCAGGTGGTACTGGATGGAACGCGGCATGGGTCACAGCACACTCAGACACCCCTCATGCAACACACGTGGGAAATCGTCAGCTCCTGAGCTCTCAGAATGAACAGCAGGGTCCCAGCCCAGGATGGGAATTAGTGACTGGAGTCAGGTCCTACCTTGCTAACCAGGGCAGGTGCAATAGTTTTATTGATGTGCTCAACAGCCTTTGACACACCTAGAAGGAATAATCAACCAATTATTGACTTCAATTAGAAACTATGGGCTAGAGCAGCGGCACTAGAGAAAGAACCACTAAGGCTACGGGTCAGAAGCCCCCAGACCCGGCCTCTCCAACGCCCTTCCCACTCCCCGTTGGACTTCGGCCCAGTCTGAGTGCTCACAGCTTGGACCCCACAGGTTAAAGCCACACAGGAGCAGCCCTCGCGTGCGCCGAGGGGGTTAATGTCACCACCATGCACCAGGGCGCCACCGGCGCATTACCTGAGTGCACAGGGCTGGCGCCAGGAACTCATTGACATACTTAACGGGTCTGGAGACACCTGCCCCACCGGGAGGACAGAGAAGAGAGAGACTCAGAAGAGAGGGAACACATGAGACAGCAGCAAGGGCCAGGAGGGCTCGGAGGATCCCCCTTCCCCAGGCATGTGGCCAGGGCAGCCACTGGACATGCAGCCTGAGCACAGTGGCCTCTGCCCCTCCGCCCAACCCCTGGGACAAGAGGTCTCTTCCCTGTGTTCTGCTACAACCTGTGCAGCTAGTGCCAAAATCCTTCAGAGAAGCGGGATGCACCAGACTAAGCCAGGTTTGTGATTCAGTCAGCAAACCGCTGTGGCTCCCAGCAGCCCCACACCCTCTGCAGGATAAGGGGACTATTGTCCTGAGTGTCAACTCATAGGTCCTCCTTTTCCCACCCCTGAAGGAGACATAATGAAGGAGAAGCAAATGGAATGAGGATGTGGCTCTGCCGATGTCCCCACAGCTGCTGTGTGGTCACCGCTGCCATCGTGAGCAACCCAGACCTCCAGGGGCCCCCACCTCACCCTTGCCCATGTAGCGGGTCTTGTCATTGTCACGCAGCTCCAGGGCCTCATAGATACCGGTGGAGGCACCACTGGGCACAGCAGCTCTGAAGAGCCCTGAGGAGGGAAAAAAGGGCAACTGGGAAAGATGGCAACACCACGAGCGGGTCCCTCCCTCCTTCCCTCACTCGCACAGATGGCAGCTGTCACCACTTTCCACCAGCGCATTCTTCCTGCCCTTCGGGGTTTATGTTCTGCAGTGCAGACCATGCTACAGACAGACAGCTCTATTTTAATGAGAACAATGCTGAGCAGGGCTCCTCTGACTACAGTACACCCACGGGCCACCTGCAAGTCTTGCTAGAAGACAAATTTTAGCTGGGCATGATGGCACAGCCTGTAATCCTAGCTCTCGGGAGGCTGAGGCAGGAGGATTAGAGTTCAAGGCCAGTCTAGGCTACCTATTTTGACCTTGTCTCAAAGAGCAAAATAAAGTCTAAACTGACCCCACAGGCGAGGGGGTGCACAGCACCAAGAACCTTGGAAATTCACCAAGGACACACCCAGGAGGAACTGGGCTCACCGCAGCAGGCAGGGGGCAAGACAAGACTGGAGGGTGAGGAAGAGCAGGAAGGAAAGGGCTGGGCTCATGCTGGGCTGTGACTCAACAGTGACTCAGCTCTGACTGGCAGGTCCTGGTGAGCCGCTATGTCTGGGTGACTCTGCCAGCCACACTCACTGAGCGCATACCACAGGGAGACAGTCCCAGAGAGAGGCTGGACTTGCTTAAAGTTGTCCTATTTTTTTTTTTTTTTGAGACAGGGTCTCGCTCTGTAGTTCAGGCTAGCTCCGAGCTCACTATGTAGTCCAGGCACACCTCGAACGCAGCAATCCTCCTGTCTCTGCCTCCCGAGTGCTGGGATTAGTCGTGAGCCACCACACCCGGCACTGTGGTATGTGGTATTGATTGCTGGTGGGCATGAGTCTCCACGCCCAGCATTGTATGTGGTTACTGGGGATCGAACTCAGGACCTTGCACTTGCAAGGCAGGCGATGGAACCACTGAGCTAACCCTCCGGCCCAAAGTTGTCCTATTTTTTGAGACAGTCAAGTTGCCACGGCTGGCCTGAAACTGACAATCCTCCTGCTTCGGCCTCAGGTAGTATCTAGATCACAGTCCAGGCTTTCAGTAAAAGCGAGTTCCAATCCCCACTCTAATGTTTCACATAGGAAACTCTTCCTAGGAGAAGCAAGTGCCTCCTTGCTGCTCCAAGCCCTGAAGTTTACCATCTTGGGCACCTGGCTCGGATGTGACTTTCACAGCAGACTCCTGCACCGGAGCAAACTTCCCTTATCAAGAGGAAGCGCTCACCCTCCCACACACTACTCGCTTATTTGGTTACAGAGGGCTGTTCAGTCAGCAAGCAACTATGGGTCCTTTTAGGGACAAGGTTCAAGGTGTTGCCTTACTGCCCTGCCTTAGTGACCCGGGAGATACCCTACATGCTAATGGATACCCTGGCAGTGATCCCAAGACTCCTACCTATGGCCCCTACCTCCCCAGGGTCACAACTCATGAGCATGTGTTGCAGAAACAAACCTTTTCTTGCCTGAAGCACTGTAAGACCATTTGCTTGTTAATTTACTTATTTTCTTGACACAGGGTCTCACTAGATAGCCTAAACTACCCTTGAACTTAGAAATCTTCCTGCCTCAGCTTCCCAAATAATGGGACCATAAGGCATGCAAACCCAGTGGAGTAAGACCCACTTTTAAATGAGGTATGGCAGAAGGAACTCTAGACACCAAGGTGGCACTTACCTTTGTTGGTGTAGAGATCGACTTCAACAGTGGGGTTCCCACGAGAGTCAAAGATTTCCCGGGCATGGATCTTGAGAATAGACATGTTGGGTTTCTGTGGGGAAACAATTCATATTTCCACAGATGAGCAAAGCACCTGCTCATTTGTTCCAGGGGTCACTTCCAAGGCCCTGGACTATACTGGGCCAAACCTTGAATACAGGAAGCCTCGTTATCCCTGGAAAGTAGGGGACCTGGTCCTTTAAGAGGCCAGGGGCTAAGGGTACCACTTGGGTGGGGTGCTGGGCCAGCAGGCTGTGGTCTAGGGGTGTAGCTCAGAGGCAGAGCAAATGTTGAGCACGTACTGCCCAAGGTTCAGTCTCCAGCACCAACAGAAAAAGATAAGCAAGGTAACAACAGCAGGTCAGGCCCAGCCCTGGAAGCCCCTCCAGTCAGGCCTCCTATGAGCAGAAACAGCTCAAGGTCACTTGGACCAGAAGCAAACCAAACCCAGTGCGAAAGATGAACACGGAAGGCATGCACAGTGGGTTACTGTCACCAGTTAACAATGGGGCTCAGCTTAGGGATGAAGAGGACAAACAGCCAGGGCAGAAACAATGTGAAGGTCATGGCCAACCAGCTAGGACAAGGTCAAAAAAGGAGAAGGCAACTTAAAAAAAGTAGTTTCTACATGACAGTGACCGGAGTCTGGGACACAATTCACTGCAGAAAACCTGAAGCAGAGATTTGACAGAAACCTGAGCCTGAGGGTCAGCAGTAAACAGTTCTTTGGTCTGGGACACTGCTACTGCCATTTGGGGGCCTTTCATATTTCACAGTACTTGGGTCTTTAGCAAAATTCGAGAGACTAGGGACAACATCTAGTATTTCCTTCTAAGGGCACTTTACTGTACTTGCAAGACTTGAGTGTGAGTGTGAAATGTTATGATTCGTAAGTAAAGAGTTTACCTTTGATCATCAAGAGAAAAGGATTCCTTTAAGAACATTTTTTAAAAAAAGAAGATGAGGGGCCGGGGGGTTAGCTCAGTGGTTCCAGCGCCTGCCTCGCAAGCGCAAGGACCTGAGTTCGATCCCCGGTAACCACATATAATGCTGGGTGTGGAGACACCAACAATCAACACCGCACACCACAATGCTGGACGTGGTGGCTCACACCTGTAATCCCAGCACTCAGGAGGTAGAGACAGGAGGATTGCTGAGTTTGCGGCGGCTTGCCTGGGCACCATAGTGAGCTCAGGGCCAGCCTGAACTACAAAGCGAGACCCTGTCTCCAAAAAGCAAAAAAAAAAAGAAGAAGAAGATGAGGCGTGGTGGCGCAAGCCTGTACGGTAATCCCTGTACTCGGGAGGGTGAGGTGGGAGGACTACCAGAGTTTGCGGATGCCTAAAATACATAGGGAGGTCCTGTTTTAAAAGAGAGGGCCAGAGCCGGGAGTGGTGGCTCACGCCTGTAATCCCAGCACTCGGGAGGCAGAGACAGGAGGATTGCTGAGTTCGAGGCTTGCCTGGACTACATAGTGAGCTCAGAGCCAGCCTGAACTACAAAGCGAGACCCTGTCTCAAAAAGGAAAAAAAAAAAGAGAGAGAGGGCCAGAGATTTAGCTCAGTGCTTCCAGCATCTGCCTAGCAAGCACAAGATTCCTGGTTCCCTCCCGGGTAACCACATACAACATCGGGCGTGGTAACTCATGCCCACCAGCAATCAGCACCACATACCACAATGCCAGGCATGGTGGCTCACAGCTAATCCCAGCACACAGCAGGCAAAGGAGCATAGCTGAGCTCAAGGCTTGCCTGGGCTACACAGTGAGCTCAGAGGCAGCCTGAATTACAAACTGAGACCTTGTCTTAAAAAAAAAAAAAAAGAGGAAAGAAAAACACTTGCAGTAACAAAGAAATAGCAAGCCCTCAGAAAAAAAACCCGTTTCTCCCCTTTTCCCTTTGGGGTGCTCCAAAAATAAAGCAATCCATCAAGCTACAGCACAAAAGGAGTGGACTCGTTGGTCAGGAGCCATTGTCTAGCTGGGCTCCCGGGGACACCTTCTCTGGAATGTTCTGGGGCAAGGGGGACCATTTTTTCTGAGTTTCAAAATGAGATACAGAAGCCACATGTGTGGTTTTTGTTGTCTGTGTAACAATGGAGCTCTATTCATCCACTAAGAAAAAAGTATCTAGTTTTTATCTATCGTGTTCCTAAAAGGTAAATTTGTTTATATACATACTAAAGTTTCTAAACTGCCAAAATTAAGTTTTCAAAAGATACCTCCCTCACTCCAGAACTTCTCTAAGGCCATTCCTGGTCCATCTCTCTGATCCAGCAATACAGATTTACTTTGTAGACTTCAAATGCATTTATGAACACATCCTCAGATCTCGGTATTTCAAATGAAACGAATCCGCTCATGATAAAATGTGATATGTCTTTAAATCGGATGGAAAAACTGTGTTCCAAAGTCACTCAAGTTCAGAGGCCTGGCCCGAATCCTGGGGCAAGGGCACAACACGTGGATCCCGCAGGCCAAGCCCTCTCGCCTAACTGGGGCGAAACCCCCCACAGTTTGCTAATGAGCCAGCGGCCCAGCTCAGGTACCTCCCCAATAAACTTCTGCAAGTCTTGCAGTGAGGGACTGAGCAGGGATGTGCCGGCCCCAGACCCTGGACTCCAGTCTGTGTTTGGAGGGTGGGTACATGTACTGGGGTGAGGTGGGGGCAGAAGACTGCAGCCTCCCGAGCACCTTCGGTCAGCACTCTCCTCCATTTTGTATAGGGCTGGCTGAAGTGGGCACCGTGGTGAAGTCATTCTCTCCCGGAGGCCTTCCTCTCCCCAGGCCCACCACCTCGAGTGGTCCGCGCCCTGCCCCCGACCTTTTGAGCCCAGCGACTCCGGGATCGCACGTGGATCCGCGCATCGTGTCCCCTGGGATCACACGTGGATCTATGCTCCTCCCAGTCATACATGGACCTGAGCTTTGTCCCCCGGGGAGAGGCATCACGAGCCCCACAGATGGGCCTGCCGCTGCGCCCGACCCATAAAGTGTTTGAACTGCGCTCCGTGGGGTTCGGGATTCGGCCCGGGGAGAGGGCTCCCACGTGCCCAGGACCCCTACGCCGAGCCCAGGCCGCCTAGGGCAGGAAACCGCGAAACCTGGAGACCCGCGCGCCGTTTGCCCGGAGTTCATCGTGGAAACCTTACCTGGCCACCGATCTACTCGCCCAGAAAAGAAAGAAAAGGTGCTATAGACACTGAAGTGCGCGTTAAACTGGCCAGGTACGACCGCCCCGAAATCCTGAACTGGTCTCTCCGCGCCGCTAGTCCCGACTTCCTGCCCAGCAAGCGAGACCCCGCCCAGTGCCCACCGGGGCCCGCCCACTCGGTGTGGCCTCGCCATTGGCCAGCCCGGCCGTCGCTCGGCCCCTCAGCGGGAAGGGGCGGGACTGCGGCTGCCGCTGGGTCCTGCGGAGGGCAGGGGTACACTGGGTCTTGGGGCGTACGTGGCGTGGCAACCTGGGGGCGGCGGGACCTCGGCGACCGTGTCTGGGGGCTGGCGAGCTCCCTCGTGCGGGCCCTGGAGCCCAGCGGGGACTACGAGCCCGAGGCGTGGGCAGGGGCGGGGCGGCGCGGCGGGCATGAGGGCTCGGGGCCCCGTCACGTACTCCGAGTCCCGCACGCACTCGGCGTAGCCGCACGTTCGGCTACAACCTTGGGACGACCTTCGGGCGCTGCCCTCCCGCGGGCCCGCCCACCGCGAGGGCCAGACCCGCGGCGCAGACCTATTGGGCCCTGGTACCGTGTGAACCGCTCGCCTTGTCTGTGTCCCTGCAAGCCCCGGCCAAGGTGACCCGGCCTTTGTCCTGCCAGCCTTCCCAGGGCGGCCAAAGAGAGGTTCTTTTGACCCGATGTCACGTTCATTTGTGTAAGTGCTGTAGATTGGACCCTGGGCCATGCTAAAGACGGACCACACCACCCGCTCCCCACCTCATGTGCAGCCTCCTAGTTCATCCATTCATTAACCCTCCAAAACACTGCTGCTAGACCGGAAGCTTCATAGTCCAGCTTTGCCAGCTTCAGGGCGTGGATCACCCTCCCCCCATTCTTATGAACTGTTCGAGTAATTGAGTTAGGATGGAAGAAATAAAGGGAAGTAGAAACACAAAGAAAATCAGATTTTTTAAAATGTACATTTAGGCCAGGCGTGGTGGTGCAGGCCTATAATCCCGGCACTTCAGAGTGCTGAGGAGAAAACACTCCAGTGTTTTAAAGACACAATCATTATAATTGCGCTCTAGGCCTGTGCTTTTCACCTCAAAACCTCACTTCCTTCCACCAACCTCCACCGTGAAGAAGGTGACAATGTAAGCTCTTAAAGCAACTGTCTCAAGCACATATACAGCCCACCATGTGGGTGACCTGACTGGGAACACACATCCTAAATAACCCATCTGGAAGACACCCCAAGAGGCTCGTATAAATACCCCCTCTCTACACTCAGTTTCTTTTTTTTTTTTTTTTTGAGACAGGGTCTCCCTTTGTAGTTTAGGCTGGCCCTGAGCTCACTGTTTAGCCCAGGCTAGCCTCGAACTCAAAGCAATCCTCCTGCCTCTGCCTCCCAAGTGCTGGGATTACAGGTGTGAGCCACCGTGCCTTGTGGTATGTGGTACTGATGGCTGGTGGGCTCAATATTGATGCATGTGGCTACCGGGATCAACTCCGGACCTTGAGTTTGCTAGGCAGGTGCCAGAACCACTGAGCTAAATCTCCCACCCACTGCAGTCAATTTCTTTGTGTACTTCTTTTGCAGTATCAAGGACCAACCTCGGCACCTTGCCCTTGTGGGGCAGGGGCAGCACCACTGAACTACATCCCAGGCCCTTCTTTGTGTACCTTTAAATTTCTGCCTAATAAATCTTTTGTGCATTTTACTGACAATTCCTGAAAATTCTTTTTCAGTGCAGGAGCCTGGGAACCTGTATTTTAATTCAATAGGCCAGGTGGGTGCGGGTTCCTTACTTCCTTAGGGCTCTTAGGGACCTGGGTCAATGATTTGGGGTTGGAATTTCATGTAGGCCCAATAAATTTCTCAGAGTTCAAGTCAAGTAGTATTCCATAATAGTTTGGCAAATGAAAAACAGGAAGGGGTAGGTAAAGTCATTTTTACCTTGATCACCATTAAAAATCAGCTCTATGGGCAGCATATTCTGAGAGAGCTGGATTGATTGCTTCATTTTCTGTTACATTTATTTTTGTATTTTCTCAGTATTCCCCTGATCTAAAAGTCTGAAAGCTAAAATGTCATACATCCAGCTGAGGATGTAGCTTAATGGCAAGTACAAGGTCCTGGGTTCAATCCCCAGTTCCACAAAAAAAAAAACCCAAAAAACAAAACATACATCTCTGTATTTTCCATACTGCCTTGCACAGTGGTTCACGGACATTTTAAAATTTATCTTCTGATCATATACAAAACTCCATGTGTTTGTTAAGCTCTAGCGTTTTGATTCCTGCAGCGGCTTCCTGGGTTAGGTTTTGGTGTCACTGGGTAAAAATGATGGCCATGGGTTTTGTCCTCCACTGACTAAGAAGCAAGACCTTCAGGACTAAATTCAGCAAAGAAGCAACAAGGAACATTTTAGATGTGTCATTAGAGTGTCACGAATTTTGCAAGCAGAGCGTGATTTCAGCCACAACACACGACATTTTTAACTGCAAAAATCCAATATCCTTAGGTCTGTGACTCAGCAGCTAAATTAACAGCCAGCATCTCCCAATCCTTGTAAAAGCTGTAAGAAATCAGGCACTTCTTTTTTTTGTTTGTTTTTGAGACAGGGTCTCGCTTTGTAGTTCAGGCTGGCCCTGAGCTCACCATGGAGCCTAGGCAAGCCTCGAACTCAGCAATCCTGTCTCTGCCTCCGGAGTGCTGGGATTACAGGCGTGAGCCACCACGCCCGGCAATCAGACACTTCTAATTCAGTTGCAGAGCAGTTATAAGGTGTGGCTCTGGAAGGGTCCCAAACAATCTTTTCCTTTAAAATGGTCAGAGATAAAGACCAACCAACAGGGCCTCCTATCTGCTGTCTGTCCCACCACTGAACCTGGCAAGAAATCCATGGCAGAATGCATCGTAGCTGTCTACTATTGGAAGATTTCTAGAGGACCTTATCTGGAGCCAGCACTTGGACCTCAAAGTGTGGCTCAAATATTAATGATTAGTAGCGATTTCTTCAACTCCAAATCAGTTCCAGAATTTGAAGGCTGCCAAATGCCCTCCCTAACTCAGTGGCTTCTGAGGCTTGTTACAGGTTGTAGGTTGTTCCAGGCTGAGGGACTCAGGCCTCTCCTTGCCACAGGCGTTGCGTTGTGCTGTTACTTCCCCTTTGCAGTAGGCTCATTGGGCAACACCAAGGCTGCAAACCAACGAGCTCCTCACCCTGAAGCCCTATGGTGGGTCTGTAGTCGGGTGAGGGAGGAGGAGAGGAGGGGCTGCAGGACCTGGATGTGACCCACCTTGGATCAGAGTCTACCTGGCTGCCTACCTGAAAGCTGCTGCTCAGTGGAGGAAGTCCAAGTCTTTATGGAGGAGGCAGGACTTCCAGGCAGGATGAAGAGTCCCAGGCTGGTGAACTCTCAGAGTTCAGAAGGCCCTTGGAGATCAGTGGACAACCCTTTTTCCCAGTGGGTCAAGAATGGCCTGGGTGGGCCGGAGGGTTAGCTCAGTGGTTCTGGCGCCTGCCTCGCAAGCGCAAGGTCCTGAGTTCGATCCCCGGTAACCACATATAACGCTGGGCGTGGAGACACGCCCACCAATAATCAACACCTCATACCACAATGCCGGACGTAGTGGCTCATGCCTGTAATCCCAGCACTCGGGAGGTAGAGACAGGAGGATTGCTGAGTTTGCGGCGGCTTGCCTGGGCACCAT
>PVIC010054472.1:0-11536 GCA_004025085.1 Thryonomys swinderianus | reverse complement strand
AAGATGTGGTTTTTTTACAAAATGGAGTATTACTCTGCCATAAAGAATGACAAGATCGATCCATTTAGGTGCAAATGGAGACATCTGGAGGATATACTAATAAGTGAAATCAATAGATCACAGATAGACAATTCCCGGATCTTCTCTTTGGCATGAATACCTGTAGATGCAAATGAGTTCTAGAAAGTAGGACAGCTTTCATAGAGTGGAATATTTCTATAGGAAACTTGGTGTGGGAATGTGATGAGGGGAAGTAATAAATATGATACAGAAAGAAAATAAAAGAGCATGTACAAAGGGGGGAGGAGGGGGGAGTGGGTAGTGATATGGGTAAAAATGAGAATTAACTTGTGTCATATACTGGTACAAATTTCCCAATGTTATATGTGATTTTGAGATGTATATAAATTGTACCAATAAAGAATTCAATTAAAAAGAATGTTGGGTTTACCTTTGCCTGACTACTTTAGCTAGGATAATGGGCTTCTCTTCCTCAGCACTCTTGGTATTTGGGACTTAAAACAAGGACTGAAATCTGCATCACCATACCTACAAATCAGAAGGTCTTCAAATTATGCTACTCTATCCAATTATGCTGGCTCTTCCTTGTGCCTTTAGCTTGCAGGCAACAGATCATAAAAACTAGAACCCAAGCAATGCCAGGCATGGTGGCTTATGCCTGTAATCCCAGCATTCCAGAGGCAGAGGCAGGAGGATTGCTGAGTTCAAGGCTTGCCTGAGCTACATAGTGGGCTCAAGGCCAGTCTGAACTACAAAGTGAGATACTGTCTCAAAAACAAACAAACAAAACTGAACAAGCAAACAGAAACTAGTACCCCAGCCTTCAAAACATGTTTCAGCCCTCACAAATCTTCCTCTCTGTGTCTCCATCTCTCTGTACATGTGAAGTCATTTGCATATGTATACATACAGTGGAAGTACATCCTGATCAACCCATCTGAAACTGAAAATATTAGAAGCAATAAATGCCTTTACATGTGCTGTTTAGTATCAGTATTCTACCCCATGATCACCTGGCTGACTGTGCTGCAGCTCACACAACTGTTTAGCATCACAAGAGAACATCACCAAATATCCCAAACCCAAGAAAAAAATCAGTATATAAAGATTAAAATATGATATCCACTGATTTTTCACAAAATCAAAAAGGTGAAAAATAATAATCCATCATAAGGGACTGTAGGTAGATATATGGATAGATAGAAGGTAGAGACAAGTAAACACATAGACAGACAGATATACCTTTGTAGCTCTCCTATTAACTTTTATTTCTCTAGTGATACATATATTTTAAAATAATATAATACTAAAAACTGGATCTGATACTAAAATGCCCAATAGAGTTAACTTGTGAAAAATACAAAAAGAAAACAGCTTCCTAATACTTCTGCCTGGAACTTCTGATTTGGAGCAAATCTGATGGATACTCTAGGCTTGCAATTTGGGTAGAGGTAGAATAAAATTTTACCCAAAGAATCTCTTTTCTCACAGAAAACCAGAGGGCCTCTTGCCTTGCCTCATCTAGGTTACCTGTTGAAGCTGTGTAGTGACACCTGATCTGAATTACTTTCTTTGCTTCGTGGCTGCTATGCAGGAATCAATGGCTCTGTGGTACACACAGCTACTCACATGTTCAGGAAGTCTATATGGAGTTCCTACTCAGTGCAGTTTTATGGTTCTCCAATGTTGAATCACATACAATAACTCACTAAAATATAAAACCGTGTTTATAAAAAAATGATCCTGAACAAGTTCCATGATTGAACCTTATTAATTAGAAGGGAGAAGAAATTTGAAAATAATGTGATGGTAGATTTAAAACTCTCTACTTTTAGATAATTTTGGAAAACAATTTCAAATAGAATATTTCTCAGATCTGTAAAGTAATAAGCTCATTTCACATTTTTTTTTGAGACAGGGTCTCTCTTTGTGGTTCAGGCTGGCCCTCAGCTCAGTATGTAGCCCAGGCAAGCCGCTGTGAACTCAGCAATCCTCCTGTCTCTGCCTCCTGAGTGCTGGGATTACAGGTGTGAGCTACCAGGCCTGGCACTGTGATATGTGGTATTGATTGCTGGTGGGCCTGAGTCACCATGCCAATATTGTATGTGGTAACCGGGGATCAAACTCAGGACTTTGCGCTTCTGATGCAGCACAAGAACCACTAGCTAAAACTCTGGCCCCATTTCACATATTTTTTAATTGAATTCTTTATTGGTACAATTCATATGCATCTTACAATCACATATAACATTGGGGAATTTGTACCAGTATATGACACAAATTATTTCTCATTTTTACCCATATCCCTATCCACCCACACCTCTCCACACCCTTTATAATTACGCTTTTATTTTCTTTATGAATCATATTTATTCCTTCCTCTCATTACATTCCTACACTAAATTTCCCATGGAAATTTCCCATTCTATAAAAATTGTCATAATTTCTAGAGCTCATTTGCATCTACAGGTGTTCATATCAAAGAGAAGATCCGGTATTTGCCTATCTGTGATCTATTTATTTCACTTATTAGCATATCCTCCAGGTGTCTCCATTTGCACATTAATGAACTTGTCATTTTTAACGGCAGAATAATACTCCATTCCTTAAACACACACACACAGGCACACACACACACACACACACACACACACACATCTTTATCCAGTCTCCAGTTGATGGGCATTTGGGTTGTTTCCAAGATTGAGCTATCACTAACTGAGCTGCTATGAACAAGGGTGTACATCTGTCTTTCCAATGTGATTTTTATAAATTCTTTTAGGTATATTCCTAGCAGGGGGATAGCAGGGTCAAATTGGACCCATAGTCCAAGTTTTCTGAGAAATCTCAACACAGATCTCCACAATGGTTGCACAAGTCTGCAATCCCAACAATAGTAGAGAAGGGTTCCTTTCTCCCCATAGCCATGCCAGCATTTATTGCTGGTTGATTTTGTAATAGCAGCCATTCTTTGTGGAGTGAGATAAAATATCAGTGTTGTTTTCACTTGCATCGCTCGATGCCTAGTGATGTTGAACATTTCTTCATATGCTACTTGGCTGCTTTGACTTCTGCCTCCAAGAAGTGTCTGTTCATTTCAGATGCCCATTTCTGAATTGGGTCTTTAAACTTGGGGAGGCTGATGTTTGAGTTCTTTATATATTGTAGATAATAGCTCTTTGTCTGATAAGCAGCTAGTAAATATTTTTTTTCTCATGATGTTGGTTATCTTTTAGCAGTGCCACTGATTTCTTTTGCTGTGCAGAAGCTTTTCAGTAGGATGAGATCCCATTTGCTGATTCATTCTGCTAGTTCTTGTGCTATAGAGGTTTTATTCATAAAGTCTATGCCTAAGCCAATGTCTCCAAGCACTTTACCAAACCTCTTTTCCAGCAGGCTTGTTGTTTCCATTTTAATTTTTAAGTCTCTTATCCATTGGGAGTTTAGTTTTGTGAACGCTGAAAGAGATAGGTCTAGGTTTAGCCACTGGCAGATTAAAGCCCAGTTTTTCCAGCACCATTTGTTAAACAGGCTGTCTTTCCTGGATGGGGAGTGTTTGGCTCCTTTGTCAAAGATAAGGTGGCTTAGTGTTTCCAGGGTTGTTTCTGGGTCTTCTAATCTATTCCACTCGTCCACAGGTCTGTTACTCTGCCAGTACCATGCAGTTTTTTTTTTTTATCACAGTAGCTTTATAGTTGAGTTTTAAATTGGGGATTGTAATAACCCCAGCCATGTCATGGTTGCTTAGAATTGCTTTTGCGATTCTAGGTTTCTTGTGTTTCCAGATGAATTTTTTATTATTTTCTCTATCTCTTTGAAGTATACAGTTAGAATTTCATTTGGAATTGCCTTGAATCTATATAGTAGTTGTGGGAGTGACACAGGAGGGTTAAGGCCTAACTCTCCACCTAAAATGCGAGTTCGTGTTCTCTAAAAATCAAAGAATGAATTTTATCAACTACAGAGGTTTGAGTAGGAAAATTTTATTGAGAGAGAAAGCTGCCTTAAGAGAGACAGAAGGGGGGCCTGGAAAGTGGGTAACCCCCCTACCTTACTTTTTAGAGGGCTTTTATGGAGCAAAGCCATGAGGTGAGGCGGGTCTAAAATGGGGGCTACCAATAAGATTCAAAAAGGTAGACGGGTTACAATTGACCAATGAGTACAGTGGGGACTTCCAATAAGATTTGAAAGAAATGGGCAAACTGTGGCTAACCAATGGGTAAATGACAAGCATACTTACTTGAGCAACTTTTTGATTGAATAGGGTCCAATGAGAAATCAAGCCCTAGAGGGTCTTGCTTGTCAGGAGACTCCTCCAGGTGGTTCAAGGTCCTGCCCATTATCTGGGGATTTTGTAATTACTGTCTTCCAGGGAGGGGCTGGATCCAGACCTTGACCTTCTGTCCTGGGAGAAGAATGAGGCCTGTAGTGTAGTTTCTCATTGATGGTGTTGACTTTCAGAAAGATCCCCTTTTTTGCAAGTCTTTCAAGGGCCGGCACTCTCTATCTGCCTTCACATGTCTAGCTGGCTTTTCTACCTATAATATTCCCCCCTCTGAAGAGGTACCTGAACTGCTGTGAGGGGCAAATGGGTGAAGATGGATCTAACTTCTTCAAGCTGGAGAGGGGCGTAGTTGTAACAGCAGTCAGGGTCACTCTGCACAGAGTCTATCTAAAGGCCCTTGATGGACTCCATGTGTTGTTATCTGAGATAGGCATACTGCCTTGAGTCTAGAGGAGACAAAAGTAAGAAAACAGTTAAGGATACATGGAGCAAATAGCAAGGCCAATAGCCTAAATATGATAAATGAGTGTTTCCACTGGAAGGAACCCATAATAACCTCCCATAGAAAGGATTAGGAAGAGATCCACAGTGTTTCAGAATCTGACATAGCATCAACCTGTCGTCTGTCTTGAACAACAGTTGAAATATTTGTGGATGGATGTATACACAACATTCAGCTTTTACAATTGCACCCTTTTGGGCTGTAGTGAAAATTTCTAGTATCTTCAGGTTTTGAAGGACAACTTGTTTTATTACCTTTATCACCAGATCTAGTTATCACCATAGAGACTGCCAGAACTTTTTACTGAAACTGATTTAATACTGTCAAATTATGAACATATTTTTAACCCACTATTTGCATTATTTCAAACCAAAGCAAGGTTTGCATCCTCTCAAACCTTCTACAACTTGCTACAGGCCCTCAAGTTCAGCTTTTCTTTATCTCCTTTTACACTCTGGCACAACCAGACATTTTTTACTTAACAAAAACCACTTCCTTCTTTCTTTCTTTCTACTTACTACCAGTCAACTACCTTTCTACTTGCTTTTTTAGACATTAAAACTTGCAGTAGCATTTTACAGTCATTTTCCATCTTAAATCAGTATAAATATTGTCTTTTTGTGTGAGTTATAAAGCCCTGGTGAAAGCTATCAGTTTTGCTAGCTGTGTACTAGTGTCAGGCGCAAGTAACTAGTGCCAGGCATAAGGAGGAACCCTCAAGCATCTGGTGTAGAGTCACTACTGCATATCCTGCCTTTTTTTTTTTTATCTCATTTTCTATGTAAGAGCTGCCATCACAAAAAAGAATCAGGTCAGGATTAACAAGGGGTGTGTGTAATAGATCTTCCCTGGCTGCATATGAGTGCAGAATTATTTGTTCACAATCATGTCTATCAGCTTCAACTTCTTCCTTTTCTGGTAAAAAGGTGAGAGGATTTAAGGAAGAACATGTCTTTGTTTGAACAGTTGGTCCTTAAATATCAGAGTAAGGACTGATATTTAAGAAGGTGACTATCTGATAATCATAAGTTCCCTTTAGATGAAAGAAACCCTGCCACATTATGAGGTGTATATATGATAAGATCTTTACCTAAGGTCAGTTTGCCTCCAGTAAGGCCTCCGGCACCAAGAGAGCTACTGCAGCCACAGCTCTGAGGCATGCAGGCCATCCTTTTGCTACGAGATCTAACTCATGGCTTAGGTACCCTACAGATTGTTTAGCAGGTCCTCAGTCTTTTGTAAGCACTCCTAAAGCTATGCCTCGCCTTTCATCACCATATAGATTGAACTTCTGTCCTGTTGGCAAGCTCAATGCTGGGGCGCTTAGAAGGGATGGTTTGAGCTGTTCAAAAGCTGCCTGGGAATTGGGTTCCCAGGTTAAAATATGGGTTTTTGTCTTTTGGGTTTCTTTTATAAGTTGATAGAGGGGTCGTGCAGTTTCACCATACCCTGCTATCCAAAGGCGACAAAAACCTGTAACTTCTAAGAATCCCCTAAGTTGTTTTAGATTTTTGGCTGTGGATAGAAAAGAATTGTTTCTATTCTTTCTTTTCCCAGTTCCCAAGTTCCTTTTATATAATAAGGCCCAAGTATTTTACTTCGGGGCTGCAAAGTTGTGCCTTAGATTTAGAAATCTTATAATGTCTATCTGCTAGAAAATTTAGCAGAGCCTGAGTGCCTTGGCTACAAAGTTCTCCTGAAGAAGCACACACTAGTATATCATCTACATATTGTAATACTGTGACCTGGGAATATTTAAAACATGCCCAGTCATGAGAAAGCACTTGTCCAAAGAGGTGGGGGCTGTCCTTGAATCCTTGGGGAAGAACAGTCCATGTTAACTGAGAAGCCTGACCATAAGGATTTTCAAAGGCAAAAAGAAACTGGTAATCTGGATGTAAAGGAATACAAAAGAAAGCATCTTTTAAGTCTAGTACTGAAAAACAACTAGCACCTTCTGGGATCTGAGAGAGAAGAGTGTAACAGGATAAAATATCTTGCCCAAGAAGGGGAACTGGGCTTTCAGGCATAATCAAAAAGCAATGAGTGAAGAAAAAGCCATCCCAGTTGCAGCCTAGGGGTTGGGAGAAATAGCGAATTACCTCTTTGCCTGTGACTCCTTTCACTGAAGTATGGCAGCTGGAAGGGAGACCAGGATTGGAGAGAAGGACTGAGAGAGAGGCACCAGTGTCCAGCAGCGGGCTCACTTCTTTGCCCTCTATGGTTATAACTACCTGGGGCTCCTCCATGGAGATGACAGTCCGGCCAGAGGGAGAATGTAGTGAGTGCCCCTGGCCCCTTCAGTTCAGCTGGGCCAGTTGATGAGAGGGGTCTGAGCCTTGGGGGCTTTACCTCAAGGGGCAGTCCACTCTCCAGTGGTGACATTTGCAGTTGGGGCATGGTCCAGGGCCCTCCTGTGGCAGTCCATCCTGAGGTGGCCTGGTTCTTTGCAGCGCTAGCAGGCAAGCTGAGGTAGAATTCTTCTTGGAACCCCAAGAGTTAGACCCAGAGTCTATTTCTCTGAGAGCTGCGGCAATTGCTGAAGCCTTCTCTCGATCTCTTTGTCTCCTGTCCTTGGCTCCTTCCTGCTCCCTATTATAAAATGTTGAGGAGGCAATTTTCATTAGAGTCTCAAGTGAACTATATGGACCAGAAGCCATTTTTGTAACTTTCTTCTAATATCTTGGGCTGACTGAGCAATAAACTTATCTTTAAGAACAATTTGTCCCTCTATTGAGTCGGGAGCTAGTGATGTATATCTTATTAGGGCCTCTTGTAAATGATCTAGGAAAACTGAGGGGTGCTCTTTTTCTTCCTGTTGGGTAGTTGATAACTTAAAATAATTGACTCGCTTATTTTTGCTCCTTCTTAAGCCCACAATAACGCAGTATAATAGGTACTTTCTATACCAGTCTCCTACCTGATCATCAGGCCAGTGAGGGTCCTGTGTAGGGACAACTTGTGCTCCAGTAGGGATTTCTAGCTCTCCTGGCCACCTTTCAGGGGGTGGTTTATAATGTACTGTGATATTTATCTCCAACCTTAATAGCAACCTGTGTTGCAGCCTGTATCTCACCAGAACTAAGTGTCTGATTCAGAATTTGCATCACATCTTTCCAGCCTAATTCAAAAATGTGGACAAGTCGTGTAAAATTCTCAATGTGCCTATCTGGATCTTCTGAGAACTTTCCTAAGTCATGCTCAATTTGTTTTAGGTCGCGAAGAGAAAAAGGTACGTGGACACGACCATGTCCAAAAACATTGTTTATTTCTTGTAAGGGGTATTGTCCTAGAGGAGCTTGAGATAAGGATTGATGCAGCCCAATGGAGGGTCGTATTATGGCTGCCTTACTCTCAAGCCCTGAAGGATAAGGAGGAGGGATCTCGGGCTCCACAGGACAAGTAGGAAAATTTTTTTTTTTGTTTAATTGAATTCTTTATAGGTACAATTTATATGCATCTCAAAATCACATATAACATTGGGAAATTTGTACCAGTATATGCCACAAGTTAATTCTCATTTTTACCCATATCCCTACCCACTCCCCCCTCCTCCCCCCTTTATACATACTCTTTTATTTTCTTTCTGTATCATATTTATTCCTTCCACTCATCACATTCCCACACCAAGTTTCCTATAGAAATATTCCACTCTATAAAAGCTGTCCTACTTTCTAGAACTCATTTGCATCTACAGGTGTTCATGCCAAAGAGAAGATCCGGGAATTGTCTATCTGTGATCTATTGATCTGTGTCTATTGATTTCACTTATTAGTATATCCTCCAGATGTCTCCATTTGCACCTAAATGGATCGATCTTGTCATTCTTTATGGCAGAGTAATACTCCATTTTGTGAAAAAACCACATCTTCTTTATCCACTCTCCAGTTGATGGACATTTGGGTTGTTTCCAAGACTGAGCTATCACGAACTGAGCTGCTATGAACAAGGGTGTACATCTGTCTTTCCAATGTGAGATTTTAAGTTCTTTTGGGTATATTCCTAGCAGGGGTATAGCAGGGTTAAATGGGACCCGTAGTCCTAGTTTTCCGAGAAATCTCCACACAGATCTCCACAATGGTTGCACAACTCTGCAATCCCACCAACAGTGTAGAAGAGTTCCCTTCTCCCCACAGCCACGCCAGCATTTATCGTTGGTTGACTTTGTGATCACAGCCATTCTTTGTGGAGTGAGGTGGAATCTCAATGTTGTTTTCATTTGCATCTCCCGAATGACCAGAGATGTTGAGCATTTCTTCATATGTTTCTTGGCTGCATTGATTTCTACCTCTGAGAAGTGTCTGTTCATTTCAGTTGCCCATTTTTGAATTGGGTCTTTAAACTTGGAGAGGCTGATCTGTTTCAGTTCTTTAAATATTGTTGATAATAGCCCTTTGTCTGATACACAGCTAGTAAAGATTTTTTCCCATGTTGTTGGTTGTCTTCTAGCAGTACCAGTGACTTCTTTGGCTATGCAGAAGCTTTTCAGTAGGATGAGATCCAATTTGTTGATTCTTTCTGCTAGTTCTTGTGCTAGGGAGGTTTTATTCATAAGGTCTCTGCCTAAGCCAATGTCTCCAAGAGTTTGACCAAGCCTGTTTACCAGCAGGCTTATTGTTTCTGTTTTAATGTTTAAGAGTCGTATCCACTGTGAGTTTAGTTTTGTGCATGGTGAAAGAGATAGGTCTAGCTTTAGCTTTTGGCATGCTAGAGCCCAGTTTTCCCAGCAACATTTGTTAAAGAGGCTGTCTTTCTTCCATTGGGGATGTTTGGCTCCTTTGTCAAAGATAAGGTGGCTTAGTGTATCTGGAGTTGTTTCTGGGTCTTCTAATCTATTCCACTGGTCCTCGGGTCTGTTACTTTGCCAGTACCATGCAGTTTTTTTTTTAATCACGGCAGCTTTATAGTAGAGTTTTAAATAGGGAATTTTAATACCCCCTGCCATGTCATGGTTGCTTAGAATTGCTTTTGCTATTCTAGGTTTCTTGTGTTTCCAGATGAATTTTTGTATTGACTTCTCTAGCTCTGTGAAGTATACCATTGGAATTTCAATTGGAATTGCATTGAATCTATATAGTAGTTGTGGGAGTATAGCCATTTTGACAATGTTGGTTCTCCCGACCCAGGAACAAGGGATATCTTTCCACTTTCTGCTTTCCTTTTCTATCTCAGTTTTCAGAGACCTATAGTTTTCAGAGTAGAGGTCTTTCACTTCCTTTGTTAGGTTGATTCCTAGATATTTCATTTTTCTGGGTGCTACTGTGAAAGTGATTGCCTTCCCAATTTCTCTTTCAGTGAATCTGTTGTTTGTGTAGACAAAGGCTGTTGATTTTTGAGCATTGACCCTGTATCCAGCAACACTACCAAATTTGGTAATTAAGTCTAGCAGTCTCTTGGTTGAGTCTTTAGGATCCTCAAGATAGAGTATCATATCATCAGCAAATAGTGCCAGTTTAACTTCTTCTTTTCCTATCTTTATTCCTTTTATATCTTTGTCCTGCCTGATTGCTATGGCTAATGTTTCCAGTACTATATTGAACAAGAGTGGTGTCAGCGGGCATCCTTGCCTTGTTCCTGACCTTAGTGTAAAAGGTTTCATTTTTTGCCCATTGAGTATGATGCTGGCTGTTGGTTTCTCATAAATAGCTTGCATTAAATTGAGATAAAGTGCATAGATTCCAATTCTCTGTAGGGTTTTGAACATAAATGGGTGGTGGATTTTGTCAGATGCTTTTTCTGCATCTACTGAGATAATCATATGGTTTTTGTCCTTTAGTCTGTTAGTATAGTGTATTACATTGATTGATTTACGTATGTTGAACCAGCCTTGCATCCCTGGGATAAATCCAACTTGATCAGGTTGTCTGATTTTCTTAGTAACTCTCTGTATTCTGTTTGCAAGTATCTTATTGAGGATTTTTGCGTCAATGTTCATTAGAGAGATTGGCCTGTAGTTTTCCTTTTTGGTGGGATCTTTCCCTGCTTTTGCAATCAAGGTGATGGTTGCTTCAAGGAATGATTTGGGGAGTACTGCTTCCCTTTCGATTTCATTAAAGAGATTGAGAAGTACTAATATTAACTCTTCTTTAAAAGTTTTGTAGAATTCAGCAGTGAAGCCATCAGGACCAGGGCTTTTCTTTGTTGGTAGGTTTTTTATTACATTTTCAATTTCCCAGATTGATATCGGATTGTTTCACATTTTTATATCCTCTTCATTCAGCTTTGGAAGTTCATATGAGTCTAGGAATCTATCCGTTTCTTCTAGATTTTCCATCTTCTTGGTATATGGATTTTCAAAATATGTGTTTATGATCCTTTGGACTTCTTCTGGGTCTGTGCTGATTTCCCCATTTTCATTCCTTATAGCATGGATTTGAGCCTTCTCCTTCCTTTGTTTGATGAGGTTGGCTAAGGGTTTGTCGATTTTATTTATCCTTTCAAAGAACCAGCTCTTTGATTCATTGATTCTTTGTATTGTTCTCTTTGTCTCCACTGTGTTAATTTCTGCTCTGATCCTTATAATTTCCTTTCTAGTATGTGCTTTGGGTTTGTTTTGCTCCTCTTTTTCTAGTTGTCTGAGGTTCATCATTAGATTGTTTATTGCAGTTTGCTCTATTTTCCGAGTGTATGCATTCACTGCTATGAATTTCCCTCGCAGAACTGCTTTCATTGTGTCCCATAGATTCCTGTATGTTGTGCTGGGGTTGTCGTTTAGTTGTAGGAACTGT
>PVIC010054471.1:0-11536 GCA_004025085.1 Thryonomys swinderianus | reverse complement strand
TGATAGATATTGTGAAATAGTAAATATTCAAAGGGAAATGGGGTTTAGGGGTAAGTAAGGAGGGGAAAGAAAAAAATGTGATGGTAAAAAAAAAGAAACAGCTGGATGTGGTGGCTCATGCCTGTAATCCCAGCATTGGGAGGCAGAGGCAGGAGGATTGCTGAGTTCGAGGCTTGCCTGGGCTACACAGTGAGTGCAGAGCCAGACTGGACTACAAAGCAAGACCCTGTCTCAAAAAAAAAAGTAAACATATATATATAGGGGCGGGGGTTGTAGGATGGGTAGGAGAAGGGGGAAAATGAATATTAAGTCATGTCATATACTGGTACAAATTCTCAGTGTTGAGCATGATCGTGATGTGCATATATAATGTACCATTAAAGATTCAAGTAAAAAAAATTGAAACATAAAACAAAATAATACACTGAAAATAAAAAGCTATAATTAGAGATGTATAAACTATCAAAACTATTGCAGGATATACAGGATTATAAGTAATCCTAATGTATTACTTTTAGATTTTCTTCTCATTACGACTCAAATTCAAGTAGTATGACAATAAAAATGTTTATTAAATCTAAGGCATATCAGCAACAGTAATATATTTTAAAAGAAAGAGATAAATTAATAGAAAAATACTAGATTAAACATTTAAAAAACTATTGATATCCAGTAGGAGGCAGTGGTGCATACTTATAATCTTACCAGCTCTGGGGCTGAGGCAAGAGAATGGCAAATTTTATGCCAGCCTGGGAAATTTTCTCAAAATAAAAAATTGAAAGGTCTGGAGATGCAGCTCAGTGGTAGAGTACCCCTGGGTTCAATCTCCCATATAAAAACAGCAGCAAAACAAGTCTGAAATCTAGTTTAAATTCAGTCATTAAGAGAGCTGGGTAGTAATGCAATATAAAGTTAAATTTAAAGTAAAATTTGCTGTTTATGACCAGATAATTGCAAATATTTTAATGCCTTCAAAAATTAAACCGCATCACAACACTGGCAATTGCATATTAATATTTTTAAAATTCTTATATTAATATGTGCTGATATCTAAAAAATGATGAAGATTAGATAAAGACAAATTACTTTTGCATACATCTTGAAGACCAGCAGAAGTTATTTAGGAAGAAGATATTTTTAGTTAAATTAATGGTTCCAATTAGTTCTAAATTTGACTTAACTTTCCAAGGAGCCAGTTAGCTAATAACAGTGTAATTGACAGCCCCCATATATAAGGTGCAATGCTAGGTGCTATTTTGTATTGATTATAAAACTAACATGTAAACAAAACCTAAGAAAGATAATTATTCAGTTGATGCTGCACTTGGGCCAGAAAGAAAAATTTAAGGGCTGGGGATTTAGCTTAGTGTTTCTGGGTTCTGACTCGCAAGTGCAAGGATCTCAGTTTGATCCCTCGTACCACATGCCACATTGCCAGGCATGCTTACTCATGCCCACCAGCAATCATTACCCCATATTACAGGGTCAGGCATGACAGCTCACACCTGTAATCCCAGCATTTGGGAGGCAGAGGCAAGAGAATTGCTGAGTTCAAAGCTTGCCTGGGCTACACAGTGAGCTCAGGGCCAGCCTGAACTACAATACAAAGTGAGACTCTGTCTCAAAAAAAAAAAGGACCTCCTTGATTTACACATATTCACACAATGTCCTCCTCAGTGCCAATGGCCAATGATATGCATGTGGAGAAAGCATAACCAGAGGGAGAAATAGTTGTTGGCCAGAAATAGACAAACATGAACTTTTGATTTTTAAATCATAACACTGATTTAATCAACCATTATATAATTCAATTCAATTGTAAGTTATTAATACATATTTCCAATAATTCAGAATCTACTAAGAAACAAAATATACTTGAGGTTGGAAAACGTTTATGAAATGGGCTACTGTCAGCTAGTTACTATGGTTCAGCATGCAGGAATAAAGAATACCTAATAGATATAGTGACTCTGTAAGCATGAGGCATGATCAAAGGATATGGTGAATGTCCACATTTTTATAAACTCTATTATGGTAAAAGACATATTGACATTAACCACTTACTAGTCCAATTATTTGAATACAGATAACCGAATACTATATATTCTTTTATTAATTCTTGTAAGATAATACAATAGGAAATATAAAAACGGTAACTTTATCGAATTTATCACAAGAATCAGCTGGCTGAAATGCTCTACCGAAAGATGCTCAGGATGGCAAGTAAACAAACACACTGCCTGAGTGAGGAGTGATGCTCAAGGCTGAATTGTTGAGTGGTTAATCTCCCTCAAAATACTCCCCCTTGCTTTCCTACCACTTTCTAAAGCACCTTTGGAAACCCTTTATTTATTTTTTTTTTGGTGGTACCTGGAAACAACCTTTTATGAGTGGCTTTAGTTGTCCTGTCACGGCTGCCTGGATATCTTGAAATGATTCAAAATGTTTATCTTTCATGGTCATCTTGGGTTCAGGGAAGAGCCTGAAGTCATACTGTGCCAAATCCAGTGAATAAGGCTGATGAGAACATAGTAATGTCTCCATTTGACAGCACTTGGTAGCAGCATCCACTTAACTTTTTGCCATACCTTGTAATGATACTCACGAAAGATTTCCAGAACTGCTTCAGAAGGTGGGAAGAAAGATGGGGTGTGTTCAAAGTAAGGCAGAGTATTCTGAAGGGAACTGATTGCAATGCATCTTTTACTATAATAATTTTAAAATTTGATTTTATTGGTACATTTTATATGCATGTTATGATCACGTTTGACATTGAGAATTTCTACCAGTTCAAGACACGACTTAATTCTCATTTTGTCCCATTCCCCCACCCGCCGCAACTCCCTCCCCCCCTATATACTTAAGCTTTGTTTCTTTTTATTGTCAAATTTTTCTTTCCTTACCCCTACCACCTTTTCCCTTTGAATATTTTCTTACAATTTCATAACACCCATCATACATTTTAGAATTCATTTACACCTTCAGTTCCTCATATCTACTGTAATAAATTTTTATTTACATATTCACCAAATATTTTGCTGTACATGAAATTTTACACTTCACTTCTTAGTATTTTAATAATCTTTAACTAATCTCTTTTTAAATTGATTTTATTGGTACATTTTATGTATACATTATGATCACATTCAACGCTGCGAATTTGTACCTGTACATGACACACATCCTGATTCTTGTATTTTCCCATTTCCCTGGCCCCCCATAACCCCTCACACCTTATATACATAAGCTTTGTTTCCCTTTCTTACCATCAATTTTTTTTCTTCCCCTTCTTTACTAGTCCCTACCTCCCTTTTCCCTTTTGGACATTTTCTTCCTATTTCATAGTATCTATCATACGTTTTAGAACTCATTTACACCTTCAGTTTCTCATATCAGAGAAATGATACGATATTTACACATCTGTGTCCCATTTATTTCACTTATCAGTATGTCCTCAAGTTACATCCATTTGAGTATAAATAATAAAGATGTGGGTTTTTTTTTTTTTGAGACAGGGTCTCGCTTTGTAGTTCAGGCTGGCTCTGAGCTCACTATGGAGCCTAGGCAAGCTTCAAACTCAGCAATCCTCCTGTCTCTGCCTCCTGAGTGCTGGGATTACAGGTGTGAGCCACCACTCCCAGCACTGTGGTATGTGGTATTGATGGCTGGTGGGCGTGAGTCTCCACACCCAGCATTCTATGTGGTTATCGGGGATCGAACTCAGGACCTTGCGCTTGTGAGGCAGGCACCAGAACCACTGAGCTAACCCTCCGGCCCAAGATATGGGTTTTTAAAGTAGTTTCTTGAAACAGATCTTAAGAGGTCCTACTGTTTACTTGAAACTTCATATACTTTATTTGATGATCTTTAAATAATCTGATTTAATGGTTATAAAATTTGCCTATTTAAATCTTATTAGTGAAAAAGTACCTGTTCTTCTGTTCTTGCTTCAATAATTGAGCAGCTATCTTCCTCAAATCAGTTACTTCCTTCAAATCATCATCTTCTTCTCTAAGTAATTGCTCTTTCTCAAGTCTGAAAGTTGACACAAAGATAGTTATTCAAAAAGAAAGACAATTTTTAGTTTGCTTCAAGAAACAGAAACGATTTTTGTTTTCAATACTGTGTGAAAGCTAAAATCTCTTGTATTTAAAAGACTAAAATAAGAAATAAAAATATTTAAAGAAAACACATGTGTATTCTCTATGCAATATAAATGTGCCATACTAATCATATTAACAGAATCAATGGCCAACAAATAATGGTTATTAAAAGTTATGAAATGATGTTATGGGCATAGTAATTTAACAACACACAGCCCATCCTTGAGTGTAACAGGACTACAAACCTCTAAATGGCTCATGAAATTGTTATGAAAATTTCTCATTTTATTAAATCACACTACTTTTAGGGGTTTATTCATTTTTACTTTTAAAATCTATGTAAAATGTTTAAGTAAAGGAAATGAAAAATAGGTTCAAGTAAGATTTTTTAACTTTGCCAGAAATACAAAATGTCATTTTTATCATTTAAAGAAAACAAATTTAAAAATAAATTATTCTACAACCTCTAATTGCTTTATCTGAAAAAGAATTTCATTTAATAATATTGCTGGGCATAGAGGCACACTCTTATCCAGCACTTTGGGAGAATGAGGCAAGGACTGTAAGTTCAAGTTTTGCCTGGGCAACGTAGTGAGGTCCTGTCTCAAAATAAAAATTAAAAGGACTGAGGATGTAGCTAAGTGGTTAAAAAGTCCCCAAGTTTAACCCCCAGTACCATAAAAAAAGAAATCAATTCATTGGTCATTATATCATTATAACATCTTCCATGACACTGATGATTCAAATTTAGGCAACGCTCCTCAAGACAGGGTAAAAAAGTAACAGAAGAATGAAATCTGAAGAATATAAGACGGAATGGTAGTGCAGGTCAGGACCACAGGGTCTGTCTCGTGTACAGGAAACTGTGGTCTCTAGGTTCAATTCCCAGAACCCTATTTCCCCAAAATAGAAAAAAGGAAAAAGAAGTTTCTAATGAAGTCATTTAAATGAAATACAATATAGTGAAAAAAACTATGTGGGTCAGAGAGAGCTTGGCTTGTACCCTGGGTACCAATAGACAGTACGAATGAGGGCTTAGGTAAAAAATAAGGTCTCTGGACTGTATCTTCCTCATTTCCAAAAATGGAGTCAGTATTAACCTTGCAGGATTTTGGTGAATGTTAAATGAGAAACATGGAAAAGCACACAGTGTTGATCCTGGTACTTGATAGGTATTCAAAAAATTTTTCTTTTTTCATGCAATTATGCAAAGGAGTGATTGAAAATAATATGGTAGATCACATTCCATCATTTCATAAGGTGAAAGATAAAAAATTACTCCTTTCACAATTATTTTAGTAAAATATGGAAAAACTGCCAAAAGCAGTCTGAAAAATGCAAAGTCCATTAGGTGAGGAGAGAGAAAAGTCTGAGCTGTAGACATTTGAAACCACAGGTCTCAGTTCCTTACACCTTCCAATGTCACCTATTTTAAAGGTTTGTTAAAGCACTCAAAGGAAGCAGTGTATGTGAAGGTATAGTTCTCAGTAATAAAATAGGAAACATCATTAGTAAATCTCAGAGGGAGAAAGAATGTAAAACTTGCACTTAAATGCTTACTATGAATTTTGTTTTAATTATGGAGTTCAGACAGGTGAACTATTTGCACATTAACTAAACCTAACAGAAAAAAACCCAAAAATTCTTCATTCTTTCAAACAGGAATACGTAATGAACTGTCCAATACTTACAATAGTTCATTTTGAAAATCTGAATGTGCCTACCTTTTTTCATTTCTGAGTTCTTCATTTTTCTGAGACTTTTCAGAGCATCTTTCCTTTCCCTTATATAAAAGAAAATTATTATTTCAAGTTTTATGGTCTGTTTTTGTAAGACCAAGGAAAACGTTATCAATACTTGTTCACAGTTTTATTTACCTTAAGAAAAGAGACAAATGATCCCATATGTGTACCTCCTTGTTCAGGAACAGTGACATCTTCTGTGTTAGGGTCAATGAAATCATATATCTCTTGGTCTAAGTATAAATTAATATTTATTTTAAAATGGATTAGTATATGCTCTGACACTGCAGTGCCTAGAATCAAGGTTTATTTTCTCAATATTAAAGATGCTACAATTTTTCAAAAACCATTTTAGTAAGACCTATGTACATGAAATAAAAATAGTAGATGCCACATGAATTACCTTTCTGAGAATCAGGCTTGCTTCCTATTGTGTGACTGTCATTTCTTGACGTCTGCTCTCTATTTGACTCTGATACTTGAGAGTGAAGGCTGATTGTGTCATCATCTGATGGCTGAAAGAAACAAACACAAAGTGTAAACAAGGCATTAGAGGGAAATGAATATATATATTTTTTTCTTTGAAGTCCTTAATCTTAATGATGACCACAGTTTCAAACAAAATAAAGCCAAATATATGCCTGTGACTCTATTTCAAAGCTCATATAAACTATACAATTTTCAGCAATAGAAAAGACTCACTTCTGTTGTAGATAATCGTTTCTCTCCATTATCGCTTCCAATTCCAGAGTCAGGGCCATGATTTTTATTTGGATAAAAATCTTCCATACTATGGGAACAGAAATCCTCAGGGCAGTTAGGACCTTGCTCATAGTTAAATAAATAATTCACACTTAACCTCAAATTTTACTAGATAATACAGAACATGTATTTCCAATGTCTAAAAACTTGAGGCATATCAGAAATCTTCCTACATAATATTTTATTCATGTCTATCATGCAGCACTTGTTACATCATGTGCTCTGTTAAAAAGTATCAATTGTTAACAATAACTTTCTTCTGAGAGATTCAGAAAAACAGACTGTACTGCTCAAAACTTATCCTGATGAAAGGCCTACTTTTCTTGTTGGTTTGGCAAATTTCAATATTAGGCTTTGAAATTATTTCAAAATTTTAGTTTCTTCATTAGCTCTACAAACATACTTTTAGTTGTAAAAATAGAACCTATCATATAATCAAGAAAAGAGAGTATGTTGAGAGAAAAAAGGAATGCAGCATATCAAATGCAGGGTGTTCTGATGTGGGATGACAGCTATTTTTATAAATTTCTGAATTACAAAATATGTATACCACTCATGTTGCAAAGCATTTTTCCCTTTAATTTACAAACAACACATATTCTACAATGGTTGCTAAGTGTTTTAAAGATAATATCTTTTGTATTTCTTGTAAAAAATCTAGCAGTTGGTGGTCTTTTCTCATTTTAAACTAAAGAAACTAAGGGTAGCAAAGATGAAGCAATTTGTTCAAAGACCCTCAACTTGCAACAAGCAGTGCAAAATGTGATCCCAAGATCATCTAAGTGCCTGTTCTTAATCACTGTGCTATAATTCTTCCCCTAAATACAGTTTCATGCTGAAAAATTTATTTTTATACTTTACAGGAGTAGGTCTACAAACATAAAGAAACAACTACCAAATACCTGGCACTGTGCTGAATGTACAAGGAGCTCACAAAATAGACAAGGCTTGGGGGGCATGCAAGATTCACACAGCCAAGAGCCTGAGTATGGAAGTAGAAAGCACATACAAGAATTGTTCAAGTAGTTTAATACAAGCTATAACTATGCTGTCATACCCTACAAACAATCGTGCATGTCTGCACCTGCACACTAGGTAGCCACTGGACACACAGGGCTGCCTTAACATGTGAAACATGCATAGTTCAAACTGAAACATGGTAATATAAAATATACATCAGATTTCAAAGATTTATTATACCCCAAACCATGTAAAACTTTAATTTCATATTAATTGCCTATTAAAATGATAGTGTCTCCATATAATGAATTAAATAGTATATTATTAAAATCAATTTGTTTCTTTTTACTATCTTTAAAAGAGGCTACTAGAAAAATAAAAAAATATATATTTAGTTCACATTACATTTCTATTATTCAACACTGCGAGAAACTCTATGCAAAATATATCTTAATTCTTTCTACTTCTTCTCTACTGCAATCACTCTGGTGAAAACCACCTGCTCTCTGGGCAGTACTCTGATACCCTAACAAGTCTCTGTGCTTCTAATTTTGCTTACTTCCAATTTAACTTCCTGAATGTCAAAGAGCTTAAAACTGTCCAATAATTTTCCACTGCAGTTTTTTTTTTTTTTTTTTTGAGACAGGGTCTCGCTTTGTAGTTCAGGCTGGCTCTGAACTCACTCTGTAGCCCAGGCAAACCTCAAACCCAACAATCCTCCTGTCTCTGCCTCCCGAGTGCTGGGATTACAGGCGTGAGCCACTACATGCCGCACTGTGGTATGTGGGATTGATTGCTGGTGGGAGTGAGTCACCACGCCCAGCATTGTATGTGGTTACTGGGGATTGAACTCAGGACCTTGCGCTTGAGAGGCAGGCACCAGAACCATTGAGTTAAATCTCCGGCCCAGTTCTCCACTGCATTTTATATAAAATCTAAACTTTTGGAGAGGCATGGTGGTGCATGCCTTCAATCCCAGCCCTTGGGAGGCTGAAGTAGGAGAACTGAAGTGAGTTTGAGTCCACCATGGACTGTACCGTGAAGCGCAGCCTCAAAAAACAAAAACAAAAATTAAAACTTTTACCACAGATCACCAAGCTCCCATGAGAGCTGAGCCCTTAATACCTTTTTAAAGGCAACTTATTCTGATACACCCTTCAGCCACTCTACTCCAACTATGCTGCCCATTTTGAACACATTGCAGTCCTTCCAACTTGCAAATATTGTTAAGTCAATACTGCACTTAACACATTTAATCTACCAAAAAAATCATAGCTTGCCAATGCAATGCAGCTCAGTCTATAGTACTTATTGTTCACCCTTGTTATCAAGTGGCTGACTGGGAGCTGCAGATCACTGCTGCTGCCCAAGAAAGAAGGGGGTGGGGCAAAAAAAGGGGGAGAGAGAGGGAGAGAAGGAGAAAGGAAGAGAAAGAATGAATATGAATAATGCCACGCATCAACTACCCAAGATGGTTTCTACTGAATGTCTATCACTTAAGCACTATTATAAACTGAAACACTGCTAGGCTGAGCCATCATTAAGTTGCAGGCCACTACTACAAGTGTATATGTGCATACTATGGTTTGAATGTGTTCCCAAAGTTCGTGTGTTGGACACTTAATCCCCCATATAAAAGGCTGGAAGCCAGGCGTGGTGGCTCGTGCCTGTAATCCCAGCACTCAGGAGGCAGAGGCGGGAGGATTGCTGAGTTCGAGGCTTGCCTTGGCTCCATAGTGAGCTCAGGGCCAGCCTGAACTACAAAGCGAGACCCTGTCTCAAAAAAAAAAAAAAAAAAGGCTGGGAGGCAGGCCCTAATGAGGGGATATTAGATCATAAGAGGTCTTCTCTAATGAATGGATTAATGTTGTTACTACAGGAGTGGGTTCATTATCCTGGGAGTAAACTTGCTGTAAGAGCATTCAGCCTCTCCACTTCTTGCTTCTTTTGCCAGTTTAATGAATTCTCTCATGCTGTTATGCAGCAATAAGATCACCTCAATAAGCCATTACATAGTAGTGGTATCTTGGACTTTCCAGCAGCATCCAGAACCATGAGCCAAATAAACTTATTTCTAAATCACCATCCTAGGTGCTTGGTTCTAGAAACACAAAATGGACTAAGTCAATCAGTTAAGTCTTTCTCTGTCTCTCTCTCTCCATGAACTCCATGAGAGCCAAGACCAAAATGCATGTTAACACTAACCCGTACAATTTATGGCATTCAACAAAACATATCATGAATATACCAGTACACATTCAACAGAAATTTGTAAACAAGCAACTCAAACAATGAATGTCATTACTATAGTAAATCCACTTCAAAATAAAAACAAATGAAACTAATATAGCATAGAATAGGCATTAATTCTAATTTTTGTAGAAATCCTTGGTCTACTACTATAAAGTAATATTAAAATAATCCCTAGGAACTAAATCTAATGTGTAATTATTAAATCTATTCAAACAAGAGAAATATTCAAGAAAAAAGTCCCATCTGGGAATCTAAGAACTTGTACTGTTAACAGAATACTTTATTTGACATTTACAAAACACAAGTACTAGAGGTCTTATGCATAGCATGGTGACGATACTTAATAACTATGGACAGTAAGTAAAAGAATAGTACTTACTATATAGCCATCCAAAGTAATGTATAACATATATGCAATGACAAACCTTTAAATTTTTTAGGTAAGGGTGTATTCTTCCATTGTGCAGTCTGACCTCATTCCAAGTTATTTCTACACATCAGCATGGAATTATGTTTTCATTAAGTCTTTCAGACCAATCTACATCTTGAAAGGCTGAATTGGAAACAATATTGAATCTACCATTTCAAAATCTCGTGAGGAAAACAGCAAAACCACAGAGAACATTGTTTAGGGTTCAGATTTGGTATGAGCCCCAAAACCTCACCTGTTTGGAAGGTGATTGGATCGGGGGCCCTATACTCCTCAGTCCACTGATTTGTTCACAGCTGAGTATACTCTAGGAGGTAGAACCTGGCTTGAGGTGTGTCACTAGGAGCATGACCTGGAAGGACATAGCTCCCTCCTGAGCACCTCCCTTCCTCTCCACTTCCTAGCAACAATGATATTAGCAGTCTTCCTCTGTCTGGCTCTTCCATCATGCCATTTCTCCCTTGGGGCCAGGGGACCATGGGCAGAAAATGTGAAAAAAATAAATTTCACCTATTTTAAGCTGTGAGTGTCAAGTATTATGTCCCAGTGACAAGAAAGTAACCAAGAAAAACATCAATGATATATCACTTTTAATCCAATCATAATGACAAGGGGCTGAGGATGTAGTTCAGTGGTAGCATACCCTACTAGCTCAAATTCTTAGGTTCGGTCTTAGAGGGAAGGGAGAGTAACAATATGACAAAAGAAGACAGGTATTTCCAGAATGTACCATTCTCCCAGCCTCAATTCAAAATCAAATTCTATTTGCTATTACAAATGTAGACTACCAAGATCACTGAAGTAAATTAATAGTTATGATAGCTGAGAAATTAGTATTTCTGAACTATAATGACAAGTATTTACATGTTTACTGTTAAAATGATTATCTGAGAAAATCTCAAGTTTATTCTACTATCCTATAAGTTCATTTTATGACAGCGATATTTAGCTTCAGCCAATTACTGATTTTAACACTGACACGATCAGGTTAAATATATTCACTACTGTCTATTCATGATTAATTAAAAATCTCTCCTAGAAAGAGAGGACAGAAAGTATCATCAAAAGAGAGTGTTAAAAAAAGAAACCACTGTCACAGTGAAAAGACAATCAACAATATGGGAAAAAATCTTTACCAGCTATTCCTTAGACAAAGGGCTACTATCTAGAATATATAAAGAGCTTTAAGAAAACAGCCCCCCATTTGAAGACCCAATTCAAAAATGTGCATCTGAAATGAACAGACACTTTTCAGAGGAAGATGTAAATGCAGCTAAGAAGTATAT
>PVIC010054470.1:0-11538 GCA_004025085.1 Thryonomys swinderianus | reverse complement strand
CTTGCAAGGCAGGCACCGGAACCACTGAGCTAACCCTCCGGCCCCCCAGAACTTCTTTTTAACTAGGAATTGTTTCCTTTTGGAGACTGTGATATTTCTGCTTCTTACAGGATCTTTATATTTCATACTATGGTTAGGGTTGTGCTTTCGATACAGCAGATTTTAAAAAAGTGTTGGTTATGACCTTATCAATTATTTTATCTGACTCTTGTTTTTTTCTTTGAAATATATCCTCCAAATGGTGCATTTGTTATAAAGAGCTAAATCCAGGCTCCAGGTCTCTTGTCCAGTCTAGTTCTCCATTCGCCAGATTGATAAGTATCTATTTGCTGAGAAAAGCATCAAAACTGACCTTGTAAAGGTCATGGGTGACCTTCCAACTGTCAGACTGAATATCTGTTTTTCATTTCTAGTATGCTTTAGTCTTAGCCCAGGCAGAAAGAATATACAACTCTCAGGCAGAGCCACATCAACTTCTGGAGTTCTGATTGTCAGAATTGTTGAGTGCATCCTTTCCTCTTTTCTTTTTAGCCAGCAGACATCTATCTGCCTACGGTCAACTCTTTTACCTGGGCTGCATCTCAGATTCATCAAAAACTTTACATTACATAGCTTCATCAACAGCAGAACCTGAATCTTTAAACTCTCCTTCTTTGATAGCTATTTATCCTTAAGGCAAAGCAAACCTCATAAAAGGCTTTTCTTTCACCTTCACTGTTTTATTACAGTCAACAAGACCTTTCATAAACAGCAGCTTATTGTTTATATGTGCTTCCTCTCCTGTTCGCGTCTCACTTCCTGCATTTGTGACTTTTCCCTGTCCTGCGGGGTAAAGAAAGCTGGATGGTCACCTTTTATTTTACTATTTCCTAGCTCAGCTTCTAGGAGCTTGCTAGAGAAGAGTTTGGATAAGAATATGTAGAGGGGGCCGGAGGGTTAGCTCAGTGGTTCCGACGCCTGCCTCGCAAGCGCAAGGACCTGAGTTCGATCCCCGGTAACCACATATAATGCTGAGCGTGGAGACACGCCCACCAACAATCAACACCGCATACTACAATGCCGGACGTGGTGGCTCACGCCTGTAATCCCAGCACTCGGGAGGCAGAGACAGGAGGATTGCTGAGTTCGCGGCGGCTTGCCTGGACACCATAGTGAGCTCAGGGCCAGCCTGAACTACAACGCGAGACCCTGTCTCAAAAAGCAAAAAAAAAAAAAAAAAAAAAAAAAAAAAAAAAAAAGAATATGTAGAGGGTAATCTTCACTGCTCTTGTAAGCTTAAGCCATTCCAGCACAAATTTCGAAGGAGGAAAAAGAAGAGACTAGTTTAAGTTTAAACACTGTAACTAACCAACCATATGCCAACCATGTCATTCTAGAGATGCGGAGCCTGGGTTCATCAATAAAGGATTGTGTGGCTTGCTATTTTATTTTAAAATGCATATAATGGCTGTCTAACTTTGTGGTTTTATTTACCCATTTAAGAACTATTTATGAAATACTATGTGCCAGGCCTTGTTGAAAGTTCTGGAGATATAGAAATTAGCAAAGCTACATAGCCCTTAACCCCGTGAAGTGACCTTCTAAAGAGACCTTAAGATATTGGCAAAGCTCATGTTCTCTCAGCTATCCTCATTACATTTTATTTCCTTCCCATGATTAAAAATTTAATATCCTAGCAAGCAGTTATTGATATCAATTTTTAAAAAGGAGACTGCAGGGTTGAGGATCTAGTTTAGATGCTTAGCATGGATGAGGTCCTGGGTTCAACGCCTAGTACCACAAGAACAAGATCATTAATATTAACATAAGACTTTACTGTTAGATTATTTTATTTCCTTGTGAAGAACTCCTATAACTTTTATACCTTGAGATTAGCATTTGCTTTAAATATGAGATAGCCTTTTATTGTATTGAAACACTGGAATGCCACAGATTCTGGTAGCAGCTTTTTGATATTTCTTTTTCTTTGTAGACTTATAGTGACACAAATTAAATATGATCTATCTTCCAGGTGATCTTTAATAAGAGGAGACTGCCAGCTTTGACATCTGCCCAGGGCAGAGAATGGCATTTTAAATTGAAGATATGACTAGAATATATATTTCATTCTCTTTTCAAAGAATTATCGCATTGTGCTAATTACTTTTTTATCAAATTCCTAAGAAAAACAACTTGAAGGAGGCACGATTTACTTTGGCACTTGGTTTTAGAAAGGTTTCACTCCGTAGTCAGCTGGCGCCATAGTTTCTAGACCCATGGGAAGGCAGAAACATGGTGGTGGGAGAGTGCAGAGGAGGAGAGCTGCTCACTTACGGCCACCAGGAAGCAGGGGGAGCAGGAGAGGGAGCAATGGGAGCAAAATGTCCCCATGGAGGCTGTGCGTGCAGTGCCTACTTCCTTGTACGGTGGCCCCCTCCCCCAACAGCCCCTTCCAATATGAACTCATGGATGAATTAGTCCATCGATAAAGTTAGGAACATTGTTCTGGTTACCTCCGTGGGACACCTCTGAACACTGCTGCACCGGAGAGCAAGCCTTCAACCCATGTGTCTTCTGGGGCATGCCTCATTGTTAAGTCAGGGATATGTATCCCGTTCGTCACATTTAAGTCAAAGATTTCAATTAAAATAGGATACTTGGAGACCAAAACTAAGCCAAAAATGTTTGCTTGTGGTTGTTCTAGATAATTAGATTTTGGATGGTGGCTTAGCAAAAATTTCAAAGATTTCACTGAGCCTGACTGTGGCTTCCAAGTGGTATTCACACATATGTGAGCCTTCTTTCTCTTCTGTACATAAATCTCAAGGGAGACTGACAAGAATGTAGCTGCATTTTATGCTTAGGGGAGGTGGCAAAGATTCTCCTACAGGTTTCTCAGAATCATGCTTGTCAGTAACCAGAAGTTCTACTTAGCTTTTGCAAATTTAACAGCTGCTGTGAATTTGAAAACATTATGAGGCTGGAACTGGGGAAGAAGAAGGCAGATAGACTATATGTTAAGAAAAACCTCAATGATTGAAGAGATAGTTGCTGGTTCCTAGCAGGGCACTTAGTATTTTTACCCTTCAGAGAAATAGATAAGAGTGAGCTGGGGATTTAGCTCAGTGGCCCTGTACAAGGTTCTGAGCTGGGTCCCCAATACTGAAAGGAAAAAAAAGAAGAAAAGTCTTCATTTCAAAATTTCTAATTTTAAGCTCTTTCCCTTCCTCCCAGAAGCTATAATTGAACATGTGTTGAGGATGAAGAGAAACATTCTATTATCTGGGCTTGCTCTCTTTTATTCAGATGTACATGCATTTTACACTTCTGCTATTTTGATTATGGCAACATATACGTAATATAATATGAGTTATTATTTAACAGTTTTAAGGGTAGAGTTCATTGTGGCATTAAGTGCATCCACATTGTTTGGCAACCAACTCTATCAACTTTTTCACATTCTCAAACAGAAACTCTATAACTATGAAATAATAACTTCTCATCTTCTCTAGCCCTTGGCAGCTACATTCTTTCTCTCTCTCTGAACCTATTTTAGATACTCATCTAAGTGGCGCCATGCAACCTCTGACCTTCTTTCTGTGTCTTACTTCATGAGTGTCGTGTCTTCAAGGATCATTTATGTTATATTACATGTCTCTGAATTTCCTTTCCCTGTCAGGCTGAATAACTGTGTATTTTGTTTATTCACTTATCCAGTAGTGCATTATCTGGGTTGTGTCTTAGCCACTTTATCATTGTTGGGACCCACAACTCACAGGGAAGCAGCTCATTGTGGTTCAGAGATTCAGTCCAGAGTTGGCCAGCTCTGAGGTGGGAAGGGTGTGGGGAGGGTCTGACCAGCTGTTCACCTCAAGGTGATCAGGAAGCAGTGAGCAGAGGGAGGAGCCCGGGAGGAAGACCCAGCTTTCCAGGCTGAGCTCCATGACCCACCTTGTCACTGCTCAGTCCTGCCTCTTAACAACACACTAAGATGTGGATTCATCAGTGGCCATAATAGAGAACATGCAAGTCCATGCTACATCCAAACTGAAGATGTGTGTTATTCATTATGTCTGTTATGGTGATGCTGGTTTTCAGTTTACATGACCCTCTGAGTTATGTAAAGGTACTAGATGGAATTCACCTAAGGATGTCCATCATCCTTGTAATCAATTAATCAGTCAATCGATCAGTTACTTACTGTGTGCTAAGTCATCACAGGGTGCTGCATTTTAAGTATCTTCACAAATGCATCCAGACTCAGTGAAACTGCACATTTGGAAGATTAAAAAACAGGTTTGAAATACTTGTTTTTGATTTTAAAAGAGTGAATACACAAGAGAGTTGTAATAGGTAGAATACCTTATTCTCAATTCTATGATTGTATAATGATGGAACAAATTCCAAATATCCATTTTTGAAAGTCTCCCGGTAGTATATTTCTTTCTAGAAGCAATTATTTTCTCAAATATTGAAATGGCAGATGTAAAAAAGTGATTATGGATGTTTATGTCTTTGAAAATATCTTTCAAAGAGCATCATCTGACAACCACTTATCACAAAACAGCAAATTTAGAGCCTGACATTTTATGTAACAAGAATGTACAATACCTTTCCATCCAACAAGTATTCTATGTATCTTGCTATAAATAGGCAAAAGGACCTTCACATTATGTAAAAAGTGTAGTTATTCCCTGTGGCACTGTAAAGTATTGTAAAGCAGTCTTCTGTTTTTAAAAAGTCTTATTTTTGTGGAAAGTAACCATGTTTTTTACATTTCCAGTGCTTGGCACTTTCTGGATTTCACTTATCACTGCAACATCTTGACTAGGAGTGAAACAATTCAGTTTCATATGTGGAACTATCTCTGGGACTTTATCCTGTAATGTTTTCTTCCTCTTAAAATCATTTCATTAAGTGTACTTTTCATAACATTAATTTTATTAAAGATGTCACTGCCTGGAATATATCTAATTGCTATATGTTTAATTGTTTGCAAGACTGGCTTATTTTTTAATCTTTATTTGTACATTGTATATGCACATCATGATCACACTCAATATTGGGAATTTGTACAGTATATGACATGATTTAATTCAAGACAGAGTTATTTTTTACTTTTCTGACTCAAACTAGTAATATCATAAGTTGATATTTTTGGCAGTAGCTTTACTCTTTTCTGTGTATACAGAAAAATGGCCTGTACTGAATGTTTTGCTACTTCTGTCTATCCCAGCAGTGCTTGCAAAGAATCTATCAGTTGCATTTGCTGATAAATCAGTGTGTTTCATTTTGTATTGATTTTCTGTATTTCAAGTATGAATGCCAGGATAGGAAGGATAAAGGCTCACCCAGGCATACATGACTTTTTGTCTTCTTAAGTTTTTAATATTAAGAAGGCCTCAGAGTCTTTATCTTTTTTCTTTTCCATTTTAATATTTAATTAGTATATGTTTGCAAGACATAATGCTTACCTTCCTCATGGGGAATTGGTACATGTACCTAAAATAATTTTAGTTCTTTTTCATCTCCTTCCCCTCCTCTCCTTCTCCATGTTTTCATCTCTTAGTCCTCTTCCCATCTGCAAAAATCTAGCTCCCTTTCTTCCTACTGTCTTTTCTTTTTCTTTTTAGGTTTCTCACATAAAAGAAACCACGTAATATTTAAATCAGACTCACTTGTCTGATTTATGTCACTTAACGTTATGATCTCATGGTGTATTTTTTTCCCTACAGATAACTCAATCGTATCCTTCTTTATGGCAGAGTAGTACTCCACTCTGTATAAATACTACATTTTCTCTGCACATTCATCTGTTCAAGGTCACTTCTAAGGTTTAGCTTTATTAATTATGTTGATATGAATGTAGGTTTGTATGTATCACTGTACTGTGATGTGTTTAACTCTTTAGGGAAAATGCCTTAAAGTGGAATAGCTCAGTTAAATAGAATTTCCAATTTTACTTTTATCGAGGAATGTCCATAATGATTTCCATAGCGGTTATTCTACATGGTGTACTTCCATCAACAATATAAAAGGGTTTCTTTTACCCCCACAGCCTCACCAGTTTTTATTATTATTTTGATTTCTTGGTGGTAGTTATTCCTTCTGGAGTAAAATGGAATCTCAGTGTTGTTTTAATTGGCATTTCTCTAATAGCCATTGATATTGCGCTTTTTGAAAAAGTATTGATTTGCCATTTATACTTCTGATTCTTAAAAAATGTCTGTACATTTCAGTTGCCCATTTTTTCTGGGTCTTTTATTTTTGGAGTCTAATTATTTTGAGTTACTTAATTTTCTCAGTAATTAGTCCTTTGTCCATGGAATAGCTGGCAAAATTGTTTCCCATTCTGTAGATCATCTCTTTATTGTTTGCTCCTTTTCTATACAGAAGTTCCTTAATTTGGTAGACAATATGATTCCTGCTGTTATTTCTTGTGCACCCGATATTCTGTCAGAAAGCCCTTGCCTATATTTATGCCTTTAAGAGTTTTATGTATTTTATCTTCAGTAGATTAGATGTTTCTGTTTTAACATTTAGACCTTTGGAACATTTTGATTTTAGTTTGTACATGGTGAGAGACATGGGTCTAGACTGAACCTTCTACACTTAACCACTTTTCCCAGTTACATTTATAATAGAGGACATCTTTCCTTCAGTGTATGTTTTTGGTTCCTTTGTCATTGATCTGATGGCTTAATGTGCATAGTTCTTTTTTCCAAATTGATCCTACTCCATGGATGCACATGTCTGTTTTTGTGCCAGTGACATGCTGGGTTTTTTTCTTTTAATCATTGTTGCTTTATAAAATAACTTGAAATCCAAGAGTATGATGTCTTCCACCTTGTTCTTGTTTCCCAAAATTGCTTTTGCAATTTTGGGTTTCTTCTGGTTCCATATGAATTGTAAAACTGTCTTCTCTAGTTCAATGAAAAATGCTGTTGGTGTTAAATCTGTATATCAGTTTTGGAAGTATAACCAATTTGACAATATTGGTTCTGAAGTTTTCTTCAGTCTTTTTCAGAGTACTATGGTTTTCATTGTTGAGGTCTTCCATTTCTTTGGTTCAGTTAATTTCCACATATTTAATTTTCCACTTATCTGGGAGGGAAGCCTTGACCCTGGTTCTCTGACAGTAGTATTCAGTATTGTTAATGACACAAAGGGAATCCAGATATTGGCATAAAGAGAAAAACATTACTAGTAGCAACTATGCCACCTTGACCATAGTGATAAAATTAACAAGAATGAGATTGAGGACAAACTGAATAGTCACATACCCTAGGAACCACACTTTCCATAGAAAGATGATTATGATTACAGTATAAATGCTAAGGCAAACCGAACAATATTCAACAGCAATAGTATATTGTGTTATATAGCTACCTAAAGATTTATGAAGTGTAATGATTATTGTTACAGCTTGTATCTCATGCACTGATAGGTATATGGTGCTGGACTAAAGTTACAATACCTTCTTAAAGGTGTATGATAATTAAATTGGTTTTGCAGAGATGTGGGTATGGATAATGGGAAGGTCCACATGGGTGTGGATAGCATGACTCAAAAGGCTTGTAGCCTGGATAAAACAGAAGAGAAAGTAAAGCTTTCTTCTTGGTGCTTCATTCCCTTGTGCCTGGATTGCCATGGCTGTTTGAATTCTGCAGGGCCCCTCTGCCACGCCCCTTGCCTTGGAGTCTGCCAGCTACGGACTGAAAGCTCAACAAACCGAGCTGAATTAAACCCTTCCTCTTTTAACTTTGGGTGGTGGTATTTTGTATCAGCAACCAGGAAAGTGAATAAGACAGTTATACTATAGTAAAGATAGAGAGGATGGGGAACCAGAGAATGTGAAAAGAAAAATTTGTAAAATGAATACATAGAAATGAAGGAGTGAAAAGTGAGATAAGTGGTCCATTGAGTAAAAAGAAATTACTAGTATTAATTAAAAGTAACAGAACAAGACAAAATTGAAAATCAGAGGGAAAAATGATGGAAAACAAAAATAAGAACAAAAAGAAAAAAGGAGAAGACTTCCCAACTTAAAAAAAAATGGAAAAGAAAGGGAAAAAAGAAAACAGATTGGAGTCAAGAACTTCTTGTGTATTTTTGAATCATGCAGTGATTTCTTTCCAATATCTACAATCTTGATATCCAGCAAGATTCACTATTTTCTCCAACTATCTTTATCGCTCTGTCTGTACACGCTTGACTGTGTCTGTTGTCAGATTCGAGGCATGTCCTTGCTCACACTGTTAGATGGGGAGAGCAGTCAGAGCACTGGTCTCTGCTGGGATGTGGGCAGCAGGGTGGGTTTGAGGAAGTCCACTGGACTCAGTGCTGGTGCTTTCAGATTCACCTCCCTGACATTCATACTCTCTGAACTTAGTATCTGATGATAGAGGGCAGGGCCTGTGTCCTTTCTGACCCAAGTTTAAAACTCTCATAGGGTTTATGTCTAACCCATATGGTCCTTGCAGCCATGTCCTGTGGGCGTCTCTCACTCAGTCATTGTGTGGGGGTGGGGGTGGGGGTAATACTGGTAATTCTGAAGTGCATTTGTTTAGTCTTAACCCCTTCCGAAAATGTTGTCTGATTAAATGCTGCCACTAGGTTGGAGATTGTACTGGGTCTCTTCACATTACAACTCCTCACCTCTAGATTCTCATGAAGGAGACACTATCACACTAAAATCCCATACTTAATGCATAGGTAATGGCTTTTCTTGACCCTCGTGGTGATGCCAACGTTCAAATTCCTCCCAGGATCTGCTGATCTTCTGGACTTCCCTTCTTTTCCTGGGCAGTGACTTCATCCATGACCAGGTTTGTCAGTTGGTTGGCGCCTCTGCTGCACCATGCTGAGAGAAACTAAAACAGAAACCCTGCTTGGAATTGGCAGGTGGCCATGGCCAGGGCAAGGAATCTACGACTCAAGTTGGTTGAAGCCCAGTGCATGGGTCTGTCTGGTCTGACAGGGCGAAGTTCTGTCCAGTTAGTCCCAAAGATGTTCCAGAACATCTCATTAATTTTTCAAATTAATCTATACTCTTGACATTTTTGAGGTTGTCAAAGAGTTGGATGTAAGAGGGATTTTTCAGGAAGATTCAGAGCTGTGATCCAACTCCAAAAACTACATAATTCTAGTTACCATGAAGTTAAGGCACCATCGGGATCAGGCTGCAATTTCCCACCTGAGCCAAATATGAGCTTCAGGAAAGTCTTCAGACGGAGTGAGCAATGAAAGGAATCTTAACACAGGGCTCTACCAATCAGAATTCCAGCAAGAATTAAACGTTAATGCTTTCCTAGAGGGACAACCTCGGTGTAATGAGATATGGAAAGTGAAATGAGTCTAGATAAGCATGACTATTAATCATGAATTGTCAATTCATGATTTGACTGTACTAAGAAACACCTAGCAGGTGTGTGTATGTGGGGTGTTTCCAAACCTGAGATGGTAAAACCATCCTGGCTGTGGGTGCCACCAACCAATGAGCTATATGAAATGAAAGGGAAAGAAAGGAAGTTGGCACACTTTTTTTCTGAACCTCCATTCTGCTTGAGTGAGTTTGTCCTTTGCTGCTGCCTGCGGAGATCAGTCTCCAGTTTCTTCAGCCTTTCTACACAGACTCATAGCAGTGCCTCCTCTGAGGGTTTCCAGGCCTTCCCTCTTGCTCTCTCTTGTTCTTCAGCTTCCACCTTCTGGGGCTGAGCAGCTCCTGGCTCCCGCAGCTTGCCAGCACACAGGTGGTCATTGTGTACACTTCTGTCTCTGATTCTGTGAATCCTCTTGCATACTTGTATATACATTTTATCTCAGTTATTTCCTCCTTGTGAACTCCAACCAAAACAGGATGTAACATAACATCTTCTGTTATGGACTATGCCATTGCTTCATGAAGAAGTGTAATGGGTTTCTCAGTCACATAAAACATCTCCAAATACTGTACAGAACTGCCTCAGAGCAGCCCATCAGAGGGTGCAGAGAAGGGGTTACTTGGTAACACTCCCTCTTCTCCTGTCTCCTGTTGAACCAAACTCATTCATGGGGCTTTAACTCTCCTACACTATGGCTTGCATCATTTGGCACAATCTGGGAAACCAGTTTCCACAATATGCTGTGTAGTGTTTTCTCTGAGTCTGGGAGTGGGAAGAGTGTAGGATCACCTAGAACCGGTCATTATGTCAGCATCAAAGGCACAACAAATGACCAATATCTGATGGAAGAATCTGAGGCAGTGCATAAGATATGCTCAAGCAGAACACCTCTTGTGCTGCTCATATATGCTTGTGACTTTTTATTATTTCTGTCTTCCACATTACAGTCTAGAGGTTCCACTTCATGAGATCAAGTTAGCCACATTATTTCTCCACAAAGGGAAGCACAAGTCAATCAGTCAGAGTCCCCTTCCAGGTAGTGACTAGTTGTAATTTCCTAAAATATGTCAGGCAAGTTAGTGAAAGAAGATTCATATTTTGAGGCTGACAGTATATTAATATTTAGCAGATTTCTCCCCATCATTAATTCTTTATTTCTCTCATCTTCAGTCAACTTTTGGTTGGTCTAAATTGCTTTCTTGGTGCTATGACATAGGACATAGAGTCACCTGATTCTTGTTTTTTCCTGTATATTTTAGGTTGTGGTTGTTGCATTTTCCCATTGTCAGTTAAATTACTGAGAGAGACCTGGATTTGAAACATTATTTGTATGACCCCATTCAGTGGTCCAACACCAATTACCATTTCCCTAAGGATGTCAATCAAATAGTAACTCATGTCCTTGCCTGTGAAACTGTTGGCATGAAAGAGGTGGTAGTCATAGTTTTGTATTCAAGAAAATTATTACCTGTACTTGCTTTCTTTACTTGTACTTACTTTTTCTCCTTGAAAATTAGGATCTCTGACTGGTCAGGACTTCGGATTGTATGGAGTAGAGACACAAAAACTCTAAATGGGCCCACAAGTTTAATGGTGAGGAGGGATACTTCTACTTGTGCTGGTTCCTGGGCCCATATACTTTGTGGTGTTGAGGGTCAAGTATTACTGTCACGTCTTAAAGATAACAACCAAATTGTACAAGATGTCAAATCCATATCTGAGTTTTAAATATCATCATTCACCATTGTATTGGGCTGGCTGACTTTGAATTATGGCACACCAGTGAATCCTCTAGTTATGGACTCACTTTCTGTACCTCTTTTGTCTAGAAAGTTTCTCTTGTTGGAAGGAACATCCTGTTACAAATGCATGAGAGGATAAAGGATTCTGTAGTTCTTTTCTTAAAAATTAGTCTTGGGCCAGAGGGTTAGCTCAGTGGTTCCGGCGCCTTCCTCACAAGCACAAGGTCCTGAGTTTGATCCCCGGTAACCACATATAATGCTGGGTGTGGAGACACGCCCACCAACAATCAACACCGCATACCACAATGCCAGACGTGGTGGCTCACGCCTGTAATCCCAGCACTCGGGAGGCAGAGACAGGAGGATTGCTGAGTTCGCGGCGGCTTGCCTGGGCACCATAGTGAGCTCAGGGCCAGCCTGAACTACAAAGTGAG
>PVIC010054469.1:0-11535 GCA_004025085.1 Thryonomys swinderianus | reverse complement strand
GCGGAGGGGACAGGCAGCCGGGGCATGGCAAGTCCCCGCCCACGGAGCACTCGGGGTGCAGCTCTGGCTAAGGGGAGGACTGGCTGTGTGGACGTGGCAGAGCCCCAGGGTCAAGTGACCCAGTCGTCCCTGTTCTCTGAGTTCAGGCACCTCGTCTGAGTGTCCGGGGTGAACGTGAGTTGCTGCCCCTGGCATGTCCCCAAAAGATCTTGGCCTGCCACAGGAGCCAGCAGCCCCTGATGTGCTGTGCAATTATGTGACACCCCATGTGCAAAAGTAAACTAAAAAATCACTCCGACTTAGGGCCGGAGGGTTAGCTCAGTGGTTCTGGCGCCTGCCTTGCAAGCACAAGGTCCTGAGTTCGATCCCCAGTAACCACATATAATGCTGGGTGTGGAGACACGCCCACCAACAATCAACACCGCATACCACAATGCCGGGCGTGGTGGCTCACACCTGTCATCCCAGCACTCGGGAGGCAGAGACAGGAGGATTGCTGAGTTCGCGGCGGCTTGCCTGGGCACCATAGTGAGCTCAGGGCCAGCCTGAACTACAAAGCGAGACCCTGTCTCAAAAGCAAAAATAAAAAATCACTCTGACTTCATGGGCGGCAGTCACGGAGGCCAACATGCCAGCTGGTCTCCCCGAGCAGGAGCCCTTGGTGGCCTGAAGAACACAGGCTTTGAAGATGGAGTCCTGGCCTGGCCCTTCCGCCCAGCTGCTGTGGGGCCCTGGGAAGGTGCACAGGCTCTCTGAGCCTCTTGTCTTCCCGAACCTGAGGAGTAACAGCCCCTCCAGGGCTGGTGAGGGAGTCGGGACTTAAACCAAGATCCTGCAGCCTCCAAAGTCAGTTTGGTTTGTTGCCCTGCGGTTCAAGTCTCATCACTTCCAAATTTCCAGGAGTTCCCAGGGGCAGGACCAAGGCTCACCATTCATTCATTCACTCATGGGTGAGGACCGAGCCAAGGCCGAGCTCTGTGCTGGGCTCGGGCCTTTTGTGTGGCACCAACAAAGCACTGTCACCCCATCATGGGCCGTTCGCTCCCTGTGACAGCCTGATGTGACGGGAAGACTGGGAGCCATGCGTCTGGGGCGGAACCAGCAGTTGGGAAGACCAAGTGGAGTGTGGAACAGGAACCAGCACCCTCTCTCCACCCCGCCCGGCCCCAGTTCACCAGGAGCTACAGCTGCCGGGCCACTGTGCGCACAGCCTTCCGCCGCTGTCTCTTGCTCGCTCTCTGTTCCTCTCTGAGGCTCTGGTCCTGTCCCTCGAGCCCCTGAAGCGTCACTGGCACTGTCACCCGGCCTGGGAAGAGCAGATCGCAGCAGGGACTGAATGCCCCTCCTTCCCAGGAAGACTGCTCAGTGCACCTCCATCCCCAGCATGCCTGGTTGTCTGGGTACCGCGACCCTCTGTGCCCCTTGCAGGCCTGCCCCACTCCTGCCTCTGCCCGCTGGGCCAGCACCAGCTCTGGACAGTTCACAGCCTCCCAGCCTCCGCCCGCTCACGGTCCTGGCTCCTCTCACCCCCTGCCCGGTCCTAGCAGCATCCTCTCAGTACTGAGGGCAGCCCAGAGCGGTAGCTGTGTGCCATGCCCCCCAGCGCCCTTCGGGGCCTGCCCAGGCCAGGGCCCGGAGATAGCGGCGGCTTCCTCCTTACAGCTGAGACGCTGCCCCCACAACCAACCCACCAACCCACGTGTCACCTGGACACCACCCTCCCAGTGAGCTGATCCCCTTCTCTCTGAGGCCACTGTCTCCTCCCACCTGGGCCTCCCAGCCAGTCTGCCGCCTCCACTGTCCTTACCCTGACCTGCAGCCTCTGCTCTGAGATCAGCTTCTTTTTTGTTTGTCTGGGTTTATTTTGTTTTGTTTTCTTGAAACAGGGCTGCACTGTGTAGCCCGGGCTGGCTTCAGACTCGTGGCAATCCTTCTGCCTCAGGCTCTCAAGTGCTCCGTTCACAAGCACGAGCCACCCACTACACTGAGTGCGGATCGGCTTTCAACCTGACTTCGAAGGCTCTGCATGAGCAGCCCCGCCCCCCCCCTCTGCCCACTCATCCCCTTTGCCGTGTGCACTACAGCCATGATTCCCTTTCGAGTAGCACCTTCCAGTCACAGGGCCTTTGCACACACATCTCCTCTGCTTGGACTGTCCTTCCATCCCTTAGATTTCACCCAGGCCTCACCTCCTTGGAGAAGGCCCAAGCTTCCCTGGCGGCCAAATGCACCCAATCTATGCTCAGGGCACTATCTTCTTCCTTTCTTTCCTTTGGCTGTGATTCTAACTGCATTTATGTGGCCATTCAACTGACACCTGCTCTCTCCCCAAGCAGCAGGCTCCGGAAGAACAGAAGCCAGGTCAGCTTTTGCGCTGTGTGTGTCCGGAGGGCAGTTTCCGGTGTCAGCTCAGTCGGTCCTCGTGAGCAAGCCAGGCCTGAGAGAGCGAGGCACCTGGGCAAAGTTGCCCAGTGTGGCCCCAACAGCCAGGACCGGGCACTCAGGGTCTTGGCTCCCTGCAGTAGGAAAATGGTTCACTCACAGGACTGTCAGGTCAGGGTCCCTGTCCTGCTGGCAGGCGATGCCACCATCTCTACACTCTGGCCAACGCTTAGTTACTGTCCGGAAACAGAGTTTGCACCAGGTGTGGTGGTGCACACCCATAATCTCAGGACTCGGGAGACTGAGGGAGGAGGATCACTGTGAGTTCGAGGTCAGCCTGGGCAACATAGTGAGTTCAAAGCCAGCCTGGACTATACAGTGAGACCCTGACTCAAAAAACCCAACAGAGAAAGAAAACAGGAGAAAAGAGTTTGCTGTATAACAAGCATCCCAGGACTGGGAGAGCAGGGGGGGCCAGCTAGAGTCTGGATCCCCGCACAGCCCTGCAGCTGTTCCCTCCCGGGCTCCAGGCTCGCTGCCTCTCTGCTTCGGAGATGCCCCCAGCCCTGCCCGGAGGAGGGAGTGGAGACGCTCTGCTCCCTGCCAGAGGTGGAGCCCAGCAGATGGAGGAAGAGGGAAGACAGCACAGGCGGAAGGAGCTCTGAGAGGCTCCGGGCGGGCGGGCGGGTGGCAGGGGAAAGGCCGCAAGAGCCAGGACGGTGCCAGGGGCGCGTCTGGATCTCCGTCCAGCCAGAGCTGGGCTGGCTCCCCAGCAGTGTGGAGGACCTCCCGGCCGGCCACGGCTGCCTGGGACGGAGCCCCCCTGAGTCACAGTCACTCGGGGGCGGCCACACCCCAGGGTAGCTGAGAAGGGGGCAGGGAGGAGCCGCTCTGCTGCCCCAGTGGTGGACTCTTACGCTCAGAGGCGCAGAGATGGCCTCCCTCTGCCCGTCCTGCTCCAGCTACACAGGCCCCTCTGCCTTCTGCTCGGGGTGCTTCCTTTCCGGCTCACTCGCTCCTGCACCTGAGGCTTCACTCCAGGAAGTGAGCCTGATGCTATTGCTCAAAATCAAAACCCTGTCTGGGTGTAGAGGTCCATACCTATAATCCTAGCCCTCAGGAGGCTGAGGCAGGAGGTTCCCTGTGAACTGGAGGTCAGCCTGGGCCACACAGTGAATTCAAGACCAGCCTGAACTATAGAACAAGACTCTGTCTCAAAAATTAGAAAAAAATTCCAGCCCTTCCGCAGCCCGACCGCCTGCCTTTCCCTCCGCACGGACCCCGCGAGCCCTGAACACACTCAGGCCTGTGAGCACAGCTCCTAGGAGAGGCGGGGCGAGAAGGGGCTCTGGATGGGTGGCACCATGTCAGCACCTGGGACAGTACCTGGCCGCAGGAAGAGCGGATAAGGACCAGCCAAGTCGCAGTAGAGGGGCAGTGGGTGGAAGCGGGGAGCCTGGGGGTGGAAGGGAAACCCTCCTCTGGATCCTCAGGGGCTGTGGGGAAGCAGGCCCCAGTGGGGGGCGCTCCGGGAGCCCGCCGGGGCCCAGAGAAGTGTCTCCGCTCTGTCGCATCAGCCTCGCTGGCCTCCGCCCTCCCAGGCACTCCTGGCATCTGGCATCCATCAGGCGCTTCCAGAAGTCCCGGGAAACAAAGGCGGCTAAAGTGGTCCCAGATCAGGCAGGCAGGAATGTGCTGGCGAGCTGCCCCCGGCCCCGGCCCTGCCCAGCCCTGCCCAGCACCACCAGGCCACTGACCTCGGCACCTACACACCCCTCAGGCCTGGGGAGCTTGCTGCCGACCGCACACTACTCCTGACTCCAGATGTGCAGGCCGAGGAGGCAGCTGGCAGCAGGGAACCAAGAATCGGGCCAGGCAAATAGGACCTGACAGGGGCCGGGCACCTCTGGCAAAGAATGTAAATAAAAATCAGTAAATGTTTAGGGGAAATAGAGCGGGAAGTGGGGGAGGGGGCTGCGCAGAGGGGATGTGTTGGATTTCCAACATCTGGAGGGACCCCCCCAGCCCATCCCCGTCCCTCAGCGCCCCCCCCAGGGAGGCCTCAGTGCAAGGGGGGGCGTCTGCCTCAGGCTCTGTGTGCATGTGTGTTTGGGGCAGTGTGACGGCCCAGAGAGCTCGCACACCCAGGCCGGCCTCAGCCTACCCCCCTTCCCTCCCTCCCACAAGCCCTGGTCAAGTGGGGGGCTTCCGGGTGAAAGGTCAGGGTCCCCATCTACCAGGAGCTTCTAACAAGGTCCTTTCCAAAGCTGCAGGAGCCATGAGCCCAGGCCGGGGAGAGGGACATAACGGTGAGGTCGGGGAGGGCGTCCAGAGGACGGGGGTCCGACACGTACCGGGAGACATGGGCATTTTCAGGAAGCAGTTGGGACATCGGTGGGCAAGGGCATGGCGGGGGACGTGACAGAGCCTGCGGCTGAGCCTGTCCCAGGAGAAGGTCTAGCCGAAGGGCCTGAAGGGGGCTGGGGTGCAGTGAGGGGCTTGGGAAGTCTCTGTCCCTCCTCTGTGGTCCTCTGCTTCTCTGGTCAGAGCTCCGGGAAGGTTTCTTTCCAACCTATTATAAAAAGAAAGTTGGAATCCACTGTTCACCCAGGGAATGAAAGAAAAACACACCCTCCCTCGCCAGAAGAAATCAGAGATACTGCTGGATAAAAAGCAAAGCAGAAAGCCAAGTGTCTGGCTCCAGTTCGGGAGTAGTGGGGTTCACGCCCCAGGACTGAGGTCGCCCGAGAGGCTCTGAATAGGTACGGGCAACTTTCCTCCCCGCTAGGCCATGCTGGGGTGGCCTCGGGCAGGACAGCAGGGTCTCCAAAGTGGGTCCAAGGACTGGAGTGTCATCTTTTGCCTTCTGCTTCCAGGCTGGACAACAATTGGCCGTTTGTCCCTCAGAGGATGCCCAAAGGGTGAGGTCACCCCCAATATGATTCTCTTTGTCCCCAGCCATGGAGACATCAAGGCGCAGTCCAGGCTGCTTTTCCACTCCTGTCCCCTCCCTGCCCCGACGAAAGTCTCCCCTGGGGTCCCAGGAAGGAGGCCAGCATGTAGGTGAGGGGGGCAGAGATAGGTGCAGAAGGGCCCCGAGGGGAACTGGGGGGAAGTTTGCCTGTTTTACAAAAATGAGAAAAAAGCAAGGAAGGGGGCTGGAGGGTTAGCTCAGTGGTTCCGGTGCCTGCCTCCCAAGCGCAAGGTCCTGAGTTCGATCCCCTGTAACCACATATAATGCTGGGCGTGGAGACACGCCCACCAACAATCAACACCACATACCACAATGCCGGGCGTGGTGGCTCACGCCTGTAACCTGTAATCCCAGCACTCGAGAGGCAGGGACAGGAGGATTGCTGAGTTCGCGGCGGCTTGCCTGGGCACCATAGTGAGCTCAGGGCCAGCCTGAACTAAACGTGAGAGCCTGTCTCAAAAAGCAAAAAAAAAAAAAAAGCAAGGAAGGAGTCAGAACCCAGAGGATGCAGTTGATGCCTCAGCCTTAAAGCAGGGGGCCTTTGGGAGGCTCAGGTGAACCCCAGCGATGGCCAGAGAGGGGGTGTAAAGAGCTCAGGCCTGGCTTCGAGGCCTGGACCACAGACAGCGTCGGTGAGCCGGTGCGTGGCTGAGCTGGAGGCCCATGGGCAGCCTTGACGGGAGGGCCGTCAGAAGGCTCCACAGGATGGACAAGGAGGACCAGGCCAGACCCAAGGCCAGCTAAATGCAGGCTACAGAGGTGTCACTGAGGTGCCAGGTGGTGCCAGCCTGGGCCTCCAGGGCACCTGAGAGGATACAGTCATCACTTGCCTCTCCTGTGCCAACTGCCCAGTCTGGGCCATAAGCTCCTGCAGCCTCTACTGCGTCCTAACAGCCTTCACCAATGTCTAGGGCAGAAAGTCTCTCAGCGTGGAACGGGGTGAGGGGTTCTGTGGGGCCACCTGGCAGGACACGAAGGGGCCCCTGAGAGCCACAGCTATTGCAGGGCTGTCTGCCGGGCAGAGGGGACCGGGAAGAGCCAGCCAGGGAAGACACAGGGCGTGCGGCCATCCAGAGGCCACGAGCCAGTGACAGGACCCGGTCTGACCAGGGCAGTGTGGAACTGAGGATTCTAGCCCTCAAGTGTTGTGTCCCTTCCGCTCCTGCCCCCCTTCGTTCCAGACCAGTCCCCACCCCATCTTGGGGGAATGTTTTGTGAACTGAGAATAGCTCCTGTGGGGTCAAAGAAGGGAGGGTCACCGGGGACTAATTGCCCTAAATAAATGAGCAATTAATGCAGTTAGAGGAAATATCTAGACCCCATCCACCCACCACCCTGAAAGATCACCATGGCAACCACTGTGGGCTCCACCCCAGGAAAGGTTGAGACACTTGGTTGGCCCACATGGCTGTCATTCAAAAGTGGGGGGGTGGACGGGTGTGGCTTCAGTCAAGAGACCCAGAAAGGGTAAAGGAAAAGACTGCCCTGAAGGGGAGACAGAAGGCCACTGAGGTGACTTGTCTGGCTGGGGAGTCTGGGTTCTCCTCCCAGGCAGAAGTGGGGAAGAGGGAAAGGGTAGGCTGCACACTCCGTGGTTACCATGTCTGATCCCAGCATCCTGCTGCACAGGGCTGGGTGGTAGGGGCTTGGGAGTGAGGATACTGCCAGGAGGAGGCCTTGCCAGGTCCCATCTCCTCTCAGCACCCGGCCCCTCCCCCTACACTTCCTGTAATGGCGTCTCCAATGGGGAGGCCATTAGTCCTGCTCAGGGCAGCGCCTAAGTACTGTGGCTGATAAATATAACATGAGCCCATCGATTAGCGTCCTCCCAGTCGTGCAGCAGCTCAGCTCCTAATGGCCCCCCTCCCCTCCGCACACGGACAACCCACCACCCCATCAGGGCTGCTTTCCTGGCTTGCTGGGGCCTGTGAGACAGGTATCGCTGCAGCACAAGAGGGCGATAGGGGAGCACCCAGCCCTGGTCACAGACGTCCAGGAGACAGGCTGTCCCCAAGTGGGCAAATCTGGGGCCCATGGTGTCCAGGAAGGTCCTGTCAGCAGCGGGTAGAAGAAGAGGAGCTGCTGAGTTCGCAGCTCTGCCCACTGCATGGGAGGCAGAGTCCCGACTCTTGAGGCACAGGCCGAGTTCCTGCCTTTGAGGGCTCTCCTGGCAACCACAAGTGATGCCACCTTTGACCCTACCACACTGCCCTCCTCGTACCCTGGGCATCTTCTAGCCCCTGCTGCACCTGTCCTAGCCCAAGCCTGGGCTGACAACACCATCTTCTTTGTGTGAGGGTTGGAAGTCCCCCAAATTCCAAATTTGGGTAGGGGGGACCGGCAAGCTGAATAGCATAGTCTGCCCCCCAAAGGTAATCCAGTTGGGGTGTAGGCCTTATTAACCACCCGAACCTGAGCTGAGAGCTCACAGACAGGTGCACGCGAGGGACCTTGGCAGAAGGGGTGGGAATGACTCCTGCGTGGGCGCCCAGGGGGCCTGGTGGGCGGGGCCCGGGCCTGGGAGGGCGCTGCGGTTTGCAGAGCTGTGTCTCTGGGTGGAAACTGCCCACAGAACCCTCTAACAGGAAGGCTGAGCCAGGCTGGCTGCAGCCAGGAAGTTACTCCTTAATGTGCCTCTGGCCTCTCCAGTGTGCGCACTCACCGCTTAAACAGGCCGGGCGGGGACGGGCCACAGTGCCCGCACTGCTCCGGGGGGGGGGCTTGGTGCCACAGCAAACTGTGCACCAGGGATGCTGTGTGCCAGGAGTGCTCTGTTTGGGTGTGTGTGTGTGTGCGTGCACACACATGCATGTGCAAGAGACTCGGGTGGGTCTGGCACAGCTCCGCTGTGTGTCGCTCCCCTCCCCCGGGTCTTCTGTAAAACCGTGTTCGGAAGCGGGGGTTGAACCAACATTCCTTTGGCCTCGGAGTCTCGTTTTAGCTGTAGAGATGTGACTCGGCTGCGGAACTTCCTAGAGTGTCCTGGGCCGACTGGGTGGCACAAGGAAGTGCAGGTGTACCAGCTGTGGTCCCAGGGCAAGGAGAGCGAGGGTGAGGGGCCGGCTCTCCTGGTCGCCAAGAAAGCCCACCATCTGCTGTAAGCTGCAGACCCAGGAAAGCCGGCGGTGAGGCTCCCGGCCTCCTCCTGGGGCTCAGGGACTGGCCATGGAGGGAAATGGCCCCCTCCAGGGAGTGGGAGTGGGCGGCCATCCTCTACAGATGCAGACGTTCATCTCGCCCCAAAATAATGTTGGACCAAGTGTCCCGGGACCAACCCTGTAGCAAATCGAGTTGCCGCGTAAACGTAACCACCACAGGAGGATGCCCCTCGGGAGGAGTTTCTGGGAGGCAAGCTGGCCGGGAGAGCTGGTGGTCCATGTTGTGGGGAGTGCTTACGGGGTGCTGGCTGGTGCTGCCCCAACACGACACCTCACACGGGCGCGAAACGGCACAGATCTATTTTCCCCCATGTCCTCGAGGCTACAAGCCCCGGCCCCACATGCCTGCAAATTCCTGGCTCGCAGACGGTCCCCTCGGCTGTGTCCTCGCCTAGCCTGGCCTGTTACACATGCTGAGGCGAGGGGCACGGGAGGCTGGGGGCCACTTCCTGCTCTCTTTTCCTCTGCTTACAAAATCGCTCATTTAATGGGATGGGGGGGGCTCAGCCTTACGGCCTTATGTAACTTTACCCGCTTAGAGACCCGATGGCCAAAGACAGCCACCCTGGGGCAGGCCTCAGCGTATGTGTTGTGCACGACACAAGATGGGGGATGTCTCTCTGTTTGGCCACACAGCCCCCAGGTTTTAAGACGGACTGTCTTGGATTTCCCCTCCAGCTGGCCGGGGAACCGTCCCCTGGCCCCCAGCCTCCTCTTCACCAGCGTTCCTGCATTCCAGGGCCGGGCAGGGGCAAGCAAAAGGCTTCAATAGCCTGAATTCAGCCCCCAGCCCAGGCTATATTTAGCCCCGTGCCTCAGACACTGGACAAAGCCACTTCCAAGGAGCTGGTGGGGACAGAGTAGCAAGGGCACTGCCCTTCCTGCCCCGTCCCCTTCCTCCTGTGGGTACCCCAGGGTCGCCCTTCTGGGGTTACCAGGAGTGCCGCTCACGGGGCAGGGGCCAGGTCTCCATGTGAATGGCTCGCTATTTCCAGCTCATCCGCTGGGAAGGGCCCAAGCCCCTGCCCCAGCCTGAACGGGCCCATCCGGAGGGTGCCCTCACCACCTCATCCACAGCCCTGGTGCTGCGGGAACTTTGCAGCCCCCGATGCCAGGCTAAAGACTGGTGTATGGTCTGGCATGAGGCCCTGGTATCTTTTTCTTTTCTTTACTTAAAAAAAAAAAAAAAAAAAAAAACCCTCCCCAGGGGATGTAAATGTGCATTCTGGATGGCGAACCGCAGTAGGAGATCCTTGATCCTCACCACCTAAAGTGGGGTCCTGGCCCGGCAGTCACAGGGGAGGAAGGAGGGCCATCTCGTTTGGCCCCGCCCCAGCTCACTGAGTCAGGATCTGCACCTTGAGGAGATCTCCTGGGATTTTGCGTGGCACAAAATCTGAGAGTGGGTCATTCCCTCGCTGTTCTAGAGCCTTCCGCTGTCTGGGATCTGGGCCTCCTGGACTCGGTAGGCTGGCTCCCTGGAATGGGCTTCTGGTTTCTGGAGACCCCCACCCTGAGCAAGATGGCTGGTCGGCCTCTCCCAGCCCCAAACTGTCCGACTCTGCAGCCTAGAAGACAAAATGCCAAGTGCTGTCATAGGTTCCGTCCAAGTCAGCGCTAAGCGCACCGTGGGAGCACCTTCCCGAAGCCCGATGATCTAGAGAGAGGCTGTCATGGCCTCTGTGGAATACTCCCAGAGTCGCCTCTTCACTGCCACCCTACAGCAGGTAAGGGCACCTGTCTGAGCCGCTAAGCACCCTGCGCAGCCGTCCTAGGCCTCTGTTTCTGTAGTGCGGACAGTAATGGTGACTCCTGGGCCAGTTTGAGGAATGCACGGGAGGCTCCACAGAAAGGCCCGGCCATTCCCTCTCATGGGCTCAGTTAGTGGCAGCTGTTTGCACCCTCTAAACCCTCAGAGGAGACAGCACTCTGGGAGGCTGAGGCAGGACAATTGGAAGTTTGAGCCCAGCTTGGACAACTTAGTGACTCAGGGAATCTGTCTTAACATACAACTTGTTTTTAAAGATCTCACTATATAGCTCAGGTTGGCCTTGAACTTGAGGAGATCCTCCTGCCTCAGCCTACTTGGTGCTGGGACTATAGGTTTATACCACAGTGCCCAGCAAAAAAAATAAATAAAAATAAGGGCTGGGAATGTAGTTCAGTGCAAAGGCCCTGAGTTCATTCCAGCAGCAGATGGTTAAAATGAAGTAAGTAGCTGGGCGTGGTGACACATGCTTGTAGTCTCAACACTCAGGAAGCTGAGGCAGGAGGATCACTGAGAGCTCAAAGACAGTCTGAACTATGTAGTAAGACCCTGTCTCAAAAAAGAAATAAGTTCATTTTGCAAAGTCCTACTAAGGGCAGCCGTGGTGTTCTGGATTTTGTAACCATCACCACCCACCTGCGGCACAAAGAGCCCACGAGGTCCACAATACCTGTGAGGACATGAGCTCCAAAGATGCTGGTGATCTGTTCGGAGCTACACGGGGCACTGAGGTCTGCAGCGGTTGAGCCCAGACCAGGCGAGAAGAACAGCAGGACACCTTTGGGGAGACTGGGGTGGGCGGGACCACCTTTACTGCCCAGCAGTCCCACCCTTGCCAGGGCCTACGGGTCAGCCCAGCACAGCTGTGAGCATCCATATCCCCTCAGTGGGGTCTCCTGGGCCTGTTCTCAGGGTGCTTGGGCCTGGGGCCCTGCTTGGAGCAAAGGACAGGGGTGTCTGCCTGCTCCCCCCTTTTGTACCCCTCCCCCACCCCTGGTGCCGCTATGTCGGGGCACCGGGCCAGGTTTGCTAGAGGAAATAAAGGCCCGAAAGGCAAACACAAGATGTCACTGATGGTTTTGATAAAAACACCAGCACTGATCCTCTTACCACATGCGGCCCTTCTCAAAGCAGCCTTCCGGGGAGGCCCCCAGGCAGGGACGCTCCTGCTCTGGCGGGATCTCTGGCAGCCTCTCTGCTTCCAGGGGCGGACCTGAACCCGAGGGACATCCGGGAGCCGCTGGAGTCCCCTG
>PVIC010054468.1:0-11542 GCA_004025085.1 Thryonomys swinderianus | reverse complement strand
GTGGATAAAGAAGATGTGGTTTTTTTACAAAATGGAGTATTACTCTGCCATAAAGAATGACAAGATCGATCCATTTAGGTGCAAATGGAGACATCTGGAGGATATACTAATAAGTGAAATCAATAGATCACAGATAGACAATTTCCGGATCTTCTCTTTGGCATGAACACCTGTAGATGCAAATGAGCTCTAGAAAGTATGACAGCTTTTATAGAGTGGGAAATTCCCATAGGAAACTTGGTGTGGGAATGTGATGAGGGGAAGGAATAAATATGATACAGAAAGAAAATAAAAGCATGTATAAAGGGGGGAGGAGGGGGGAGTGGGTAGGGATATGGGTAAAAATGAGAACTTGTGGCATATACTGATACAAATTTCCCAATGTTATATGTGATTTTGAGATGTATATAAATTGTACCAATAAAGAATTCAATAAAAAAAAAACCAGTCAGTAGCGATAAAATTTAACAGCATAGGGCCGGAGGGTTAGCTCAGTGGTTCCGGTGCCTGCCTCGCAAGCACAAGGCCCTGAGTTCGATCCCGGTAACCACATATAATGCTGGGCGTGGAGACTCACGCCCACCAGCCATCAACACCACATACCACAGTGCTGGGCGTGGTGGCTCACGCCTGTAATCCCAGCACTAGGGAGGCAGAGACAGGCGGACTGCTGAGTTCCAGGCTTACCTGGGCTACATAGTGAGCTCAGAGCCAGCCTGAACTACAAAGTGAGACCCTGTGTCAAAAAAAAAAAAAACAACAAAAAAAATTAACAGCATATCTTCAAACTGGGTCAGGCAAAGTGACTATCTTGTCATCATAGTAAAGCAAATAAAACTTGGCTAAGGCACTCGTGATTGTTTCTTCTTCTTCCCATTAAGGGCAAAATTTATAATCAACACCTTAACTACATACTGCCGTTGGCAAGAAGGGATGTCTTAGGCAAACTCAAAATACAAACCTGTTAATCATTTTCCAACGGAGGGAAAAAAACACCAAAGATTTGTAAAAATAAATTGCCCACTAAGGGTTTTTCCCCTTATATGGCACTGGTAGTGGAAGGTACTATGATTCACATAGTAGGCTAGTTAATCCCTTTATATCATCAGATGGCCCAGGGTAGACCCTGAATACCCAAATCTCCTGATTAATACTATGTAACACAGTTCATTTAAAATAGCAAAGGCCATGAGATAAGTAGCATGTTCACTGTTTTACAGAATTGTCAGTTTTTTAGGGGTTTACACAATCTTTATAACGAACGGGCATTACACTATTTATTTTTTTGGTACCAGGAATTGAACTTGGGACCTTGTGTTTCCAAGGCAGGTGCTGGAACCACTGAGCTAATCCCTGGCCTAATGATACATTATTAAAACTTTTAAATTAAAATTGGCAAAATTAAGAAACAAAATAATCAAAAAACCCCCAAAATATGAAAAGTTAATCTGAAGCAAACATAGAAACTGACAGGTCTGTAAATAAAGTTTAAAAAGGAAAAAAGTACAGGCAAGTTCTTAGAAAGCAATCACAACATATTACTGGTATGATGGCACATGCCTGTAGGCCCCAACTACTTGAAAGTCTGAGGCAAGGGGGATGGTTTGAGCCCAGGGACTCGAGTGGAGATTTCATCTGAAACGCCCCCTCCCCCAAACAGCCAGGGATGGGGATGCATATGTGACAGCTGTAATTCCAACCAAGGCAAGAGGATTATGTGGGTTTAAAAACTGGGCAATTAAGTGAAACTATCTAGGAAGGGATGGAAGGGGAGGGAAGGGGGAAGGAAAAAAGGAAACAGGAAAAGAAAAGAAAGGAGAAAAGAGAAAAGCTTCTGCATAGCAAAAGAAACCACCAGCAGAGCAAGATGACAACCAATATGGGAAAAATCTTTACTAGCTGTTTCTCAGTGAAAGGGTTACTATCTAGAATATATAAAGAGATGTCGAGAAAAAGGAACCCTTCTTCACTGCTGGTGGGAATGTAGACTGGCACAACCTTTATGGAAGTCAGTGTGGAGATTCCTCAAAAAACTAGGATTAACACAATGGATTAGAGACTTAAACATTAAAACAAAAACACTAAACCTGCTGTAAAACAGGTTAGGTAAAACTCTCAGAGAAATTGGCTTAGGGAGAGACTTTATGAACAAAACCTCTTTAGCACTAGAACCAGCAGAAAGAATCAACAAATGGGATCTCATCCTACTGAAAAGCTTCTGTACAGCAAAAGAAGTCGCTGGCACTGTTAAAAGACAACCAACAACATGGGAAAAAAAACCTTTACTAGCTGTTTCTCAGAGAGCTATGAATATATAAAGAACTTAAAAAAAATCAGTCCCCCAAAATTTAAACATCCAATTCAAATATGGGCATCTGAAATGAACACTTTTCAGAGGAAGAAATAAAAGCAACCCAGAAGCACATGAAGAAATGCTCAACATCACTGGTCACTCCAGAGATAAGATGAAAACAACACTGAGATTTAATCTAACTCCACAAACAATGAATGCTATTGTGAAATCAACCAGCAATAAATGCTGATGAGGCTGCAGGGAGAAAGAAACCCTTCTCCACTGATGGTGGCAATGTAGACTGGTACAACCACTGGGGAGATCAGTGTAGAGATTACTCAGAAAATTAGGATTAGAGCCGGGCGTGGTGGGTCACGCCTGTAATCCCAGCACTCGGGAGGCAAAGACAGAAGAATTGCTGAGTTCGAGGCTTGCATGGGCTCCATAGTGAGTTCAGGGACAGCCTGAACTTCACAGCCAGACCCTGTCTCAAAAAAATTAGGATTAGAGGTCTCAGTTGAACCTGCTGTTCTTTTGCTAGGAATATACTCAAAAGAATTAAAAGGATCATATCGTAAAGACATATGCACACCCATGTTCATAGCAGCTCAGTTTGTGATAGACCAATCTTGGAAACAACCCAAATGCCCTTCAACTGGAGACTGAATAAAGATGTATTTTTTTAAAATAAAATGGAGTATTACTCTGCCATAAAGAGTAAGTTAGTCAAGGACACATCTTGAGGACACAATACTAAGTGAAATAAATAGATCACAGATATATAAATACAATATCTTTTCTCTGGTATGAGAACCTGTAGATGCAAATGAATTCTAGAATGTGTGATTAAGATTTTGTGAAATAGGAAATATTCAAAGGGAAAGTAGTAGGGGAAAGTAGTGAGGGGAAAGAATAAATATGATTTGAAAAGAAAAAAACACATGTATATAGGGGGTGAGGGGCTGTAGGGTGGGTAGGGATATGGGTAAAAATGAGAATTAACTCATGTCATATAATGGTACAAATTCCCCAATGTTGAGTGTGACTGTGAGCTGAATATAAAATGTACCAATAAGGAATTCAATTAAAAAATAACCTAGGAGTAGAGGTGCCATTTGACCCTGCTATTCCCCTGGAGTTATACACAAAAGAATTACAAGATTCATATCACAGCAGCATATGTGCATTCATGTTTATAGCAGCTCAGTTTGTGATAGCTAAATCTTGGAGAAAACTCAAATGCCCATCAATTAGAGACTGGATAAAAAAGATGGTTTTTTTATGCCAGGTGTGGAGGCTCACGCCTGTAATCCCAGCACTTGGGAGGCAGAGATAGGAGGACTGCTGAGTTCAAGGTTTGCCTGGGCTACATAGTGAGCTCAGAGCCAGCCTGAACTACAAAGCAAGACCTTGTCTCAGAAAAAAAAAAAAAAAAAAAAGGAAACAAAGCTTATGTATATAGGGGCAGGGGGTTGTAGGTTGGGTAGGGGAATGGGAAAAATAAAAATTAAGTTGTGTCATATACTAGTACAAATTCTTAATGTTGAGGGTGATCATGTGTATATATAATGTACCAATAAAGATTCAAATATAAAAAAAGAAAAGAAAAGAGCCGGAGGGTTAGCTCAGTGGTTCCGGCGCCTGCCTCGCAAGCGCAAGGTCCTGAGTTCGATCCCCAGTAACCACATATAATGCTGAGTGTGGAGACACGCCCACCAACAATCAACACCGCATAGACGTGGTGGCTCACGCCTGTAATCCCAGCACTTGGGAGGCAGGGACAGAAGGATTGCTGAGTTTGCGGCGGCTTGCCTGGGCACCACAGTGAGCTCAGGGCCAGCCTGAACTACAAAGCGAGACCCTGTCTCAAAAAGCAAAAAAAAAGACAAGGATATAGCTTAGTGTCAAAGTGCTTGCTTTATATGTAAGAGTTTCTTCTCCTGCAAGGAACAAAATTTTAATAAAGAAATGACAGAAATCATGATCTACTAAGCACATTTAAACATGCTTAAAACTGCCAGGCGTGGTGGCTCATGCCTATAATCCCAGGACCCAGGAGGCAGAGGCAGGATTGCTGAGTTCCAGGCTTGCCTGGGCCACATAGTGAGCTCAGGGCTAGCCTGAACTACAAAGTGAGACCCTGTCTCAAATCAAACAAACAAAAAGACCAACATGTTTAAAGCCTCCACTTGAGGGGCTGAGTTCAATGCTATCCTGGGCTATACAGTGAAACTTGTCTCAAGCAGCAACATATACACACACAAAAACCATGTTCACCAGTTGAGGACACAAATTTTTTTTTTTTTCAGACAGGGTCTCGCTTTGTAGTTCAGACTGGCTCTGAGCTCGCTTTGATTGCTGGGATTACAGGTGTGAGCCACCATGCCCAGCACTCTGCACTGTGGTATGTGGTTACCAGGGATCGAACTCAGGACCTTGTGTTTATGAGGCAGGCACTGGAACCACTGAGCTAAATCTCCAGTCCGAGGACACAAATTTTAATGAGATCATTCTTTACCCAAACTTCGTCTGCCCAATACCCTTAATCTAGTTAATTTATATTTAGTGCCCACTTATGCCAGAAAGATGATTCACTTACATTAAAGAAGGTGATCCAGGAATATACATGTACCTAATGAAGGACAGTGTGTCTTTTTGTTTTTGTGGTTTACTGGGGATTGAACTTATGACCTTGCACTTGCAAAGAAGGTGGCAGTAACTTTGAGCAAATCTCTAGCCTAGGACAGTATTTTAAAAAGTTATAAAAAATAGTATTAATGAACTTGCCCCATCACCATAGACTTTAGACTGGGAAACAAAATAAAACTCACCTTTATCAATATGAACTTCTAGAATCTTCTTCTCTCTAACTATCTTTCTTCCGTTGCAGCTTTTACATCTATCTTTAGGACTGATGCGTTCTCCATGCCCCTGGCACTCCATGCACACAGACTGAATCTGCTGAACCATTCCAGGTCCTATTTGATGAATTCTTATTTGCATTCCAGTACCTCGGCAGTTGGGACAGCACTCCACAGCTCCTTTCTTACCACCTCGTCCTAAACAGTTATATAGAAAATTATGTACTAAGTTAGCAACAACACAGTAACAAATGTTTTGGAAAGACTGTCCTTAAATAATGTAACTTTTTAATATTTTCAAGGTCTCATGGAAGGAGGTTGTAAGAATGTAAAACTGAGACATCATTTGATAGTCATTTTAGAATCCTGTATTTTAAACATATGGTCCTATAGCACAATTCTTGGAACCACTGCATCTGTAAGATTTTAATGAGCTTTTTCTGAAGACACATTTACAACAATCATCTACCAAAAAAATTAGTTTGATCTCAACTGCATTTAAAACATTTATGCACAACTAAGTGTTACTTACCTAATGTACAGGTAGAACTACATGCTGTTTTGCTAGTATTTCTATAGGTGACAGGTTCAGCTACTTTTCTTTCATATTTGCACTGTGAGATTTAGGCAGTACACATCTGTCAATCTTACCTATCTATTTAGAAAGTCTGCAGCACCATTTTCAAGTTACGTAAGAGAAGTTAAAACACTTTACCTTCACATTTGTCACAAATCACATTCTTTTGTAGAGCCAGTTTCCTTGTTGCACCATTATATAAATCTTCTAAGGTAACCGAGAGTTGATGTACCACATTTTTACCTATAACAAAATAATATTCACTAAAAATCTAAGAACTGTATCATATTTATATTGGTAAAGAATAAAGATGAGTCTCATAGGCTCCATCTGTTAAATAGCTACTTTTACAAAATCTTCACATTATTACATATGATCCTCAAACTGATGTATTTACAAATGAGCGTACAGATTAAGCAATCTGCCTAATATAGACATGGTCATCTTAGCAGTGTGAGAATCAAAAATGTTACCTCCAAAACCATTTGATGTTATTTAACTAGGCATAGTTCACAATAAATAATCTAAACATGCATTTCTGTCCTGATATATTCTTTAAAGCTTTCACTTACTGTGACATTGAGCAATATGGTGAATTACTTCATTCCAACATGCTTTAGCACAGTGAATTCCTACTAATCAAGATTGGCTAAAGAAGCCAATATTGAGACACCACTAGAATATCAATTTGTACTTCTTCCTAATCCAGTGGGAACAGCACATATTACTGCTGGGCCAAGCACTGTTTGTTTTAAAGGATAAACTTTTAATACTCTTTGTAACAGCGTTGCCTGGTAGAACTTTCTGTAGTGATAGAAATGTTCTATTTGTAATATCTAATATAGCAATAACCAGTCATACATTAAGTGCCATCTACTCTAACGAAAGAATTTTCTTTTTCTCTAAATTAATTGACAGATCCACAAGAAGTTAGCAGCTATGAAGGAATTCCATACACAGTATCCCATCAGGAAGCAGAAGGCTGAGATCACATAAGGTCAGTAAGAATACAGAAATAGTCACTCAGTGGTTAATTAGTGTTCTTTCCACAAGGACTTTATTCACAACAAAAACAACAAGCTTAAATGAAAAGGGTTTTCAAATTCTTCTACCACTTGCCTAATGAACATTTTTACTATCTAAATGAAGTACAAAGTACCATTAACTATAGTGTCTTGTTTCTAGGTCCATTTTGGGGTCTCACATCACAAATAGTCTATTCAGTTTATAAAGAATAGAGGAAAGGAAAAGTAAAGCCACAAGAGCTACAACAAATATTTCCCAAAAAATGGCCTTACTGATCTATGCCACATAGAACTATGCCAATAATTGTTCTGTCAGTTCTTTATTTAGAAAACTATTTTTCTTCCGAAGGACAAGCCACTCCAATGGTTTACTAAAAAAGTGATTTGGATTAATTTATTTCTAGTAAATCTTCAAAATAAATACATAACACCCCCCCCCAACCTTTTAAAAAAGAACTGAGTAGAACCAGGTGTGGTGGGTGGCACAGGCCCCAATCCCTGTGCTCTGGGAGCCCCAATGCAGGAAGAATCCAAGCTCTAGTTCAACCTGGGCAACTCTTAGCAAGATATTGTCTCAAATTTAAAGAAGGCTGGAAGTGTGGCTCACTGTAAAGACTGTGGGTTTAATCCCCTCCACCAAAGCAACAAAAAAAGCTAAAAAACGGTATTCTATGAAAAGTTAATTGTACAGCCTGTACACCACTTTCCTGCTAATTAGTATGTATTTTAACATGATAAAGCCAAAGCAAAATTCAACCAGTATTTGAAAGCAGTAAGCCTGTCCTGATTCCACTGTTGGTTTGCTGTATGAACTTGAAAAGTTCTTTAGGTTTCTGAACTTTAATTCACCTTTGAAAAGGACCACTGTACTTACCACTGGGCTCCAAGGGGTAGGGGAATCAAATAAGCTCTGTTTGGGCTTTGAATGGGGACACAGCTCAGTGGTGGAGCACTTGCCTCGCATGTTCAAGCCTCTGGGTTTGACCCTAGCACACCCTTCTGGAAATTTTTACATAATATGCTTTGTCCTCTTAATTAATACACAATAACCTATGGAAATGATATCCAAAGGCTTCAGACCATCTCTTTTGTTACCATTTAATTGGCTGGCCATTTTTAGTTACCTCACATCGCATTTAAAAAACCTTAAATCAAAAGCAACATGTCAGGATCATTAAACTAACATGCAAAAACCATTTAAAATAGGTGTATTCTCAAATATGTTCTGATCAACTGCTACTTTTGCTGCATTCAGACTAGATTTTCTTACCTCTCCTTTCTCTCTGCATTCTTCCTCCTCCTCCAAAAAACATATCAAAGATATCCATGGGGGAGCCAAAACCGCCACCTGCTCCACCCTCTTTAATTGCCTGTTCTCCTCCTTTGTCATATAATTCCCTTTTCTTGGCATCAGAGAGAACTTCATAAGCTTGTGAGATCTGTTTAAACTGTTTGAGAAAAGAATAAATTGCATTCTTTAAAAAAGGTGTTACAAAGCATAGCCACTGTATTAGGCACAGACAATTTCAGGCACTAATAATGCACTTCACCAAAGCCGGAGAACTTCTTAGGTAAGAGGACTGTACAGTACCTACCTTTTCTCCTTCATTTGGATTCTTATCAGGGTGGTACTTCAAAGCCAGTTTCCTATAAGCCTTTTTCAATTCTTCTTGGGTAGCATTGGGTTTAACCCCCAGAACATCATAGTAAGTGGTTTCTTTCACCATTTTCTACAGCCTAAAAGAAGACACAATTTTAACCAATTTTCAACCGGTTTTTTTTAATTTGCAAGGTCAGAGCAGTATGTTCTTTACCAAATCTGATTTTAGGAAACTGTTTTCCCTGAACTTCAAAGAAGGTAACGATTACAACAATAATTCAGCTAAGTTCTAAGAGCCTAAATAAAAAGCTAGTAATTAATTGAAGAAATCCAAAAGCCTTTTGGCAGTTGTTTCTCCCTCTTCCTAACAGAAGCTTCCACACCAACACAGTAACAGCCTACGGTAATCTGGATTCTTCCGGTTCCCCTTCCCCAGAGGCAGTGACAGACAGCAGTAATGGAAAGGCGCACCAATAGGTTCGGTTCACTGGTTAACAATAACAATCAATGTCTTTGGTACACCTGATTAAAGCCACACGCTCCCAGAAAACGACTAGGTTCGCGGGCAAGCTCTCTGGCCCCCCATCCATCGGGTACTTTCTCAGTCACACTGCTTACAGCTTGCCCACTTTTACCGCTGAACCCTTCGCCGGCGTGGTTTACACGTCCTGAAGTGGATTTCCCCCTACACTTGGCGGCGTCCGTTAAGATTTCCTTCCTTTCTCCCTCCCACCCTACAGCGAAGGGGTGGAGGGAGCTCAGCCTTCAACAAAGAGTGGAGACAGGAGACGCGAAAACCCCAGCTCGCGCCGAGCTCCTCCTGCAACCCTCGCCCCTGCCTCCCTCCGCGCGTGCGCGCAGTCGCCCACCCCAGCGAACGGCCGCGGGCGGGGACGCGGGGACGCGCACGGAGGGGAAGCCCACGGCGGCAGCTGCGGGGAGCGTTCAGGCTGGGCGGGGGTGCCAGCGAAGGTCTCGGGACGCCCTCACTGCGTGCAGGCGACGGGTTTCCGGCGCACCACACCGGCCCTCCAAACGAATACAGTGAATCCTAGAACCGACCACCTTCCTGCCCACGCGGAGCCAACCGTCTTCCAAATGCGGCTCCACCCGACTTCCTGGCCCCGACAACGGCGCCAGCCAGGGGCTGCGCGAGGGCCGAAACTCACCGGTGAGCGGGCTGTGCCAGAATGGGGGAAACGGGAAGGAGCGCGTAGCCGTGAGCAGATCAGGTAGCCGCTCCTCCACCTCTCGGCGCGTTCTGGAAAGTTCCGTCCGGTAAGCCGCAACCGTCGTCTTTTGTAGCCGAGCCTTGGCACGTCACTCGCCGGAAGTCCCGCCCCTTCGGTCTCTGTCACCGCCCCGTGGTTACCTGGGCAACGGCGCGGGGGCGCAAGGATCGGGTGGGGCTAAACCGGCGGGCCGGGTGGGGGTGGGCCCATGGCCGGTTTTCCGGGGCCGGTGGAACCTTCTGGAGGCCTCACTCGGTCGGCGTACCTCAGGGTGCTCGAGTGTACGGCGCGAGCGGGCATGGCGATTCTGAGACGACTCTGGCTTCCCAAACCAGTGGAGCGGGAGCCGTGTGGATAGGGAATCTCGGAACAAAGTCCTGCACCCCGCCGCAGCGCCACAGTAGCCTCTTTGCAGGCGTTAGTTCTTTGCCCTGAGGGTCCGGGAATCTGCTGAACCAGAAGGCTGAGCGAGGCGGCCCAGTATCCCTACCCCCACCGAGCTTGCAGGCCTTGCCGCTCGTTTTGTAAGGTTTGGCCCAAGGCCTGGTAGTTCAGCAGACTACGAAGTTGTCAGAGCTCTTTGCTGAAGTCTAGACTCAAGCACAGGTACCTGCCTCGTATCTTGTCGGCTCTGGTTGAGTTCGGGGTACTGGCGAGCCCGAGCTAAATCCGGAAACGTTTGGAAAGCAATCTGCTGGACATGGACTTCCTCGGTCAGGCTTCCGCCTTGTTTGGCTACAGAGAAGCAGCAAGAGAAGCTAACAAATTATTTTTAACTGTTTGATCACACTTTGAAGTCAGTGAAGCCAAGTCTACAGTTTGCAAAATGAGCCCGGGGGTTTCAAATGATAGTATTGTCAGAAATGCAGTCTGTCTTCCTTTTTCGAACACAGCAAACATATCACTATTTTATCAGTGAAGGAACTGGAGATGAAAAGTTGAAAAATCCCAGTTCACATTGCCTAGACTAGTGAGCCAAACTAGCTAAAGAAACAAACAACTCCCCCTGCTCCCCCCAACTGAGACAACCCCACAGAGGAGGATCCTGTCTTAATGGGATGGCTCAGATGTTCTGTAAGAATGGCAGTTGAGCGGTTTGGAAGGTGGAAGAAGAGCATCAGAGCATCACATCAGTCTGTAAAAGCACAGGGAAAGACTAAGTTGTTATGATGTTTTTAGGAAATTGCAAATAATTGGACGTAGTCAGAGCTAAGGGAAATAGAATGGCCAGAGGTGGGACCTCAAAGCAGGTTGGGGAAGCTCTTCCCCTTTTGATGTCAGATAAGGATTTTGAACTTCACCTTAGATCTTCACCCTGTTCTCCTCTTCAGCCTTACCTTTTATTAGTTTGGAGTGTGCATGCCAGTCACATAGCACTATCTCATTTTGCAAACTAGCTTCCCACTGCTTTGTGCAGTTTTTTGGCAGACGGATACCTAATTTTTCCACTCTTAGTTGTTAACTTCCCAAATATCACTAATGGTATAATGTTTCTTCTTTAAACCAACATTTAAAATCTAATACTTCCGGTCTTAGTAAAGTAAAAATCCCACAAGTTCTAGTCTTTGCTTTCAAGGAGTTTAGAACGCAGGGAGGGAAGCAGAAACAAGGATGGGTAGTGTGATAAATGCTAATAAGGGAAAAGTGTTGGATGAGTACTGAGTAGAGGAACCTTGGATCATTCTGGTGTCTAGCCCTTCCAGAGAAACTAGCAAATGTTGATGGCATGAACAGTTAATAGAGAACAAAAATAATATGATTTGTGGAATTGCAGTCTTAAAAGTTCCAACTTTTATTGTGATATGAATTGTGCATCTATCACTCTTCTATTGATTAGACTATATATATATAATTCTTTTCTTGAGACAGGGTCTCGCTTTGTAGTTCAGGCTGGCCCTGAGCTCACCATGTAGCCCAGGCAAGCCTCAACTCAGCAATCCTCCTGTCTCTGCCT
>PVIC010054467.1:0-11537 GCA_004025085.1 Thryonomys swinderianus | reverse complement strand
TTTGTACTTGAACATCTTCCATGTAATAATTCAATATAAATTGTGAAGAAATATGACCTAGAATTTGAGGTGTACAAATAAATTATGTAAAAATAAATCTTTTTTATGTAATTAGTATTTATGGAAATACTTTTGCCATAAGAATTCCAAAACATAACCTCATATTTATAATACCTTGGAGTTTCCAAATTATTTTTGGAAGACTAAGTGAGTGTTGGAAGACTAAATGAGTGTTTTATGGAGAGATAAAATATAGTATGTATGTGTTTGTGTTTCCTTCTGTGTGGGCAGGGTAAAAAGAGGATGACTTTTTGGCTCACGTGTGTAACAGATATCTTTAACAAGTGAAAAACATGATAACTGCACATGCATCTGTTCTTGAGTGATAGTTTTAATCATTTGCTTAGTTTTCTAATCAAGCTCAAATTGTTTGTTCAAGTCTTAGCTTGAAATATTCATTATTATTTAAAGAGACTCAAAGTAAACACATTATTTAACAGTAAAATGAGAAACAAAATAACAAGAAAATATACATAAATCCAAGGCCTACGTGGGGAATTATTAAAATACAAAGGTGAAAGCTAAGGCCAAAAAAAAAGAGAATTCTATCATATGATTTCTTTCACACGAGAAACCCAAAATGTAAATAAAAAGTTGAATAAAAGTTGAATGATAGGAAACAGGGAGAGAAAGATCAAGAAATGGAAGAGTGGAGATGGAGGAGGTGGAAAGAGGGTGCAAGAGGGAATTGGAATGTGTATGTACCAAGTCAGCACAGGGCTGGGAACCTTCTATACCCCAAACATGAGCAAAAACGTAAGGTGACCAAGAGACGGTACAAGAAGTGTGGTGGAAAGAGAGGAGCGTGAATGAAGGAATCAAGACCTCTCTGTACATGTACCAACTCCCCATGAGGAACGCAAATGTTACATACCATGAATGTGTACTAATAACGTTTTTAAAAATGTATCAAAACATTATTCTCTTTTTCACATTCTTTGGCTTATTCCATAGTTCTTTCTGGATAAAAGGTATCTTTCCATATGATGTTTCTAAAATTCAGTTATGGAACGAGAGAGAAAAATTAACAAGAGGTGTTTGCTTCGGTGAAGAGTCTATTATACAGGATGCAGAGCTCCAAGGGAAATGAGAGTATACAAAAGACAGAACAAAAGCTAATACAGAAATGTAGTTTATAGTAGCAAGGGTGATATAAGAGTAAAGGAAGATAGCTACTCTCCTGACAGTTAACACAATGTAGCAAGTATGTCTATCTGGAGAACATATGCTAAAGCACCCCTGACCTGCCCTGCCTTCTCATCACCTCCAACTGCCAACTTCTCAACCTCAAGTACATTCTGAACTAGCTAAAAATATTATTGCTTTCTTTCAAATGATAAACCAAGGCTGTTGGTCTTATTCTATTTACAAGACAATAATGCAATCTAAACTAACATGTGGTTTGCATCGAACACACAATGCATATGTGTACACAATGACACACTTCAGCCTATGTTGCTCAATGTATGGGTGTGTGTGTCGACATACACATGCCTCTATGCACGTGGTTGCAACAGATTATGAATATCATTGACACTCTCCCCTTTGCTGGTTTTTCTTCCATTTTTTTCTGGATGAGCTCATTGACTGCTTGACCAAGATCATATGATGAGAGTGGCATAATGCCAGCTTCTAGGTTTTACGCCTTAAGAAATTGATACCTTCTACTTCTGGTCTCCTTTCCACTACATGCTGAAGTAGGCCAGCAGAGCCCAGATTTCTGGTCACTTCCACAGCCTGTCAGATAAAAAAAGGACACCCTAGTGGTTGCTGTCAGCTGCCTAACACTATAAAACATCAGTTTGCGAGCTATGGAGCAAAAGAATCTCCTACTTGGAATCAAAGAATTCTCTAAGCAAATTGATGGCACACAAAATTATGAAGTACAATGCAAGGGATGTTCAAAGTCTTCGTGTGTTGGCAACAGTTTATAACACAGAACTGGAAGACTGCAATGGAAGACATGTTCTCACTTTTTGTTCTTAAGAGGTCATTATTTTATTCACCATCTGCCTAGTGTGACTCATTTCTGTGTAGCAGCTATCTCTACATAGTATTTTTATTTCTAAACTCTGTGCAACTGAGTTTAAACTTAATAAAAGCTGACACTCCACCTGATGCATTTCTCTTTGGACACAAACTTCTAAACAGTGCATGGCACTGGCATATCACTGGCACTTAGGTAGTACACTATTTAATGGCTTAAAAGTATCATATATCCACAAACATCCTCAGAAACCATGTATATTTTGAGCTGAATAGCTGTAGAAATTAACTAATGGAGGAACTCCTGAATATAATGGAAGGTATTGGCCACGTGTGACCAGCAGACCCTGACAGAGATGAATGAAAACATGAGAGACAGAGATCTTTGTGAGGGTTGCAGAGGACTCCACTGTAATGAAGTCCCAAACTGACTTAACTTAGGTTTTCTTGAGAAATAAAGACTGTGTTCTGCTGAACACCAGTGTTTCCTCTACATAAGAATGGCATGATAACAATTATGCTGAGTTGTTAACTTTACCAAATTGTTCCCAGGATGTTCTTCCTTGTTTCAGAAGCAAGGCCTCCCTCTGCTTGAAGTGGTAGAACATTCGTCTTCAGGATGTTTTCTCCTCAGATGTGGTGGGCCGTAAAGACTGCCCCCCAAGATGGCGGCTGGCAGCAAGCCAGAAACCTCTGTTTGACACAAACTAACTGCACACCTTATATGGTAATATCTGTGGGCGGTGGGAGGGGGGCCTTGAGAGGAGAAGGTATATAAGCACCCAAGACAGGAAGTGGGGGAGAGAATAAAGATCAAGCTTGCACTCTGTGTGTTGCGTCTCTCTCTGTGGGACTGGCGAGGGTCGCGACACTCAGGGTGAGCTATCTCTCTGCTCTGAGTGAACACCAGCAGATGTTAACCCCTGAGGCACCACAAAGAACTTCACATCTTTTTCGTTTTTTCTTCAAGCAGGTGTTTAGTGAATCAAACTCAGTGTTCTTTCTGGTATGCCAAGGTCTTTATTTCGATCTCACCTACTAGACAGTAAAGAAAAGGAGTTATTAGCAACAAGACAGCAATGGCTACCATTCCCCCAAAGAGTATCTATGACCAGGTTCAAGGATCCTGCCAGTTTAGATTAGATTTCTAGTTTCATGCTATTCCAATGGGCTTTTTCGTGAGTGATTAGGATAGTTTGTTAAATTTGAACATGTAACCTCTATATATCACAGGTATTGTTATACTTAGGGGACTTAGGCCAGTGTTTTTCAATCATTTTTTATGTATGGTGGGTCTTAGTCCAAGAATAAAGTATAACAAAAAATGTTTACAGTGCCGATCACAGGCAAGAGAATTTCCCAGATTAAACATACCAAAGTGATCCCAGAAGAAGTCAGTTCCTGTTTCTCCAATTTTAATTGGGGAGGTAGTTTTTTAAATTGAATTCTTTATTGTTATATTTTATATACAGCTTACAATCACACTCAACACTGGGGAATTTGTACCAGCATATGATACAAATTAATTCTCATTTTTACCCATATCGCTACCTACCCTACACCCCTACCCCTATATAAATATGCTTTCTTTTTCTTTTTTAAAATCATATTTATTCTTTTCCATTATTACTTTTACCTACAGCTTGCATCTTTTGAATTTCTCTCGTAGAACTGCTTTCATTGTTTCCCATAAATTCCTGTATGTTGTACTGGGGTTATCATTTAATTGTAGAAACTGTTTAATTTCTTCTTTAATTTCTTTTGTGGCCTAATGGTCGCTCAACAGAGTGTTGTTCAATTTCCATGTCTTTGTGAGGATCTTGGAATTTCTTTTGCTATAGAGATCCAGTTTCAAGGCACTGTGGCCTGATAGTATGTGGAGGATAACTTCAATTCCTTTGCATTTACTAAAGCCTGTTCTATGAGCTAGGATATGATCTATTTTGGAGAAAGATCTATCAGCAGCTGAGACGAATGTACATTCTGACTTTGTAAGGTGAAATACTCTGTAGGGAACTATTAAGTGCTTTTGTTCAAAAGTTTGGTTTAGTTCACTGGGTGTGGTGGCTCATGCCTGTAATCCCAGCACTCAGGAGGCAGAGGCAGGAGGATTGCTGAGTTCCAGGCTTGCCTGGGCTACATAGTGAGTTCAGGGCCAGCCTGTCTCAAAAAAAAAAAAAAAGTTTGTTTTAGTTCAAGTATTGCCTTATTTATTTTATTCTAGTCCATCGGTTAATTTGAGATAGTGGAGTATTGCAGTGCCCTACTGCTATTGCATTAGTGGTTATCTGGCTTTTCATGTCCATTAATGTTTGTTTTATATAGTTGAGTGCCTTACAGTTTGGTGCATAAATATTTATGATTGTTATTTCTTTCTCCTGGATTGTTCCCTATAAGAGAATATAACAACCTTCTTTGTCTCTCTTAATCAGTTTTGGTTTGATATCTATTTTATCTGCAAACAAGATAGCCACTACTGCTTTTCTGCAGTTTCCGGTGGTGTGGAGAATTTTTCCATCCCTTTATTTTCAGTCTATGTGTTTCCCTTGGAACTAGGTGTGTTTCCTGCATGCAGCAGATTGTAGGATCTTGCTTGATCTTGATCCAATCTGCTAGTCTGTGTCTTTTAATTGGCCCTTTGAGTCTATTGACATTAATGGTTATGACTATATGGACATATTTAGAGTTGCCATGTTTCCCTGTTCTTGGCTCTTTTCTTCCTACTTTTCCCTTTTTTCATTCATTCTCTTGTTTGCCTCAGTGAGTTCACTCTGTTGTGTGTCATTGGTAAGGGATTTTCTGTGTTTTCTCCAGGATGTTCTTGAGAATGTTTTGGAGTGCAGGTTACATATTTGTGAAGTATTCCAGGTGTTATTCTTCATGGAAATTATTTCCCCATCTATTCTGAAAAATAGTTTTGCAGGATACAACAGTCTATGTTGGAGGTTCTTTTCCTGCAATGCTTGAAACACTTCCCTCCAGGCTTTCCTTGCGTTGAGTGTTTGTGTTGCAAAATCTGCTGTGATCCTAATGAGCTTCCCTTTGTAGGTGATTTTCTTCCTTTCACTAACTGCTTTCAGTATTTCATTCTTTTGTTGTGTATCTGGAACCTTGATAATTATATATGTAGGTGTAGATATTTTTATGCACAGCCTTTTGGAGTCCTATAGGCCTCATTTATCTTCATCACCTAGAGCTCTGCTTGAAGCTGTTTAAAAGGTTCCATTTCTTTTGCTATCTTAGATTCTATCATCTCGCTGATCTCTTCTTTAATGAAGCCCTTCATTGTGGGAAATATCTCTGTTTTCATCTCAGAGATGAGTTCTGATTTCCATTTTACTAGATCTGCTTTTGTTAGCATCTCAGAGAGTCCTGGTGTTTGAGTTTCAGTTTGCTCTGTTTCCCTTTTCCTTGAATTTTCCTTTATGGTGATCTTTGTGTCTGTCCTTTTGAATATTTTCTCATTTCTACTCCTTTGTTGTTACTAATGTTATTTGTTTAATTCCTTGCCTGGTGTCAGAACAATGTTTGCTACAAGATTCTTTCTTTCTGTTATCTGGGACCCTTTGGAAGTGGCATCTTCCTGGGATGTCCTCCTTGAACCTGTAATGACCCTTGAGAGTTCTCAGCTCTGGAACATCATGGGAGGTATTTGAATGGAACAATCACATTATCTTTGGTACCGACAACAGTGTTAAACACAGTAAATGAAATGAAAAGCTTTGATAATTTCTATTCTGAAGACTTTGAACTAATAAGTTACCTCTATGTTGATATGCCAAAATTTAGAATTAATCAGCAATGTGTGTACAACATGCAGGTCTTAAATGTACCTGCAGTACCTTTTGGTCACTGGGGAGTCAGGGCAGTAGGAAGACAGAAGGAGAATGAAAGCTTAAAAATATGGTTAGCAGATTTATAAAGATCACATAGATCTCTAGAACCTCATATATTCTGGAGTGTAACAGAGGCTAAAGGGACATATATAAGACAGTACTAACTAAGAGTTGCAAGACCACTAGAAACTTTGCACACTTTCTTATAATAGTACAGAAGAAGAATCGGGGCAGACTAAGAGCTTTTACTTCTGGGTATTGATTCTGACTGGAAGACAGGAGAGGGTATGGGAACAAGAGGTGAATAGAGGGACCTAGGAGTAGAAGGCAAAACAGAAACTAGTTTCCTTTTTCTATAAAGATGTAAGCACTTAAGAAGACAGAAACCCAGAAAGTTGGACAGATTCAGTACCAGCAAAGTAGGAAAAAAAATAATGAAGTTATGTCAGAGTGAAGAAGCAAAAAGAGTAACAGCAGCATCAAAATCAGCAACAACAATATACCAAGCTAAGCACATTAGTCAAAAGGAGATATCCCTCAACCTTTATCTTGCCTGGTCTGTCTCAGTATGGCTCTAGTGTGAATGGGGAGCCCACCAGCAGGCTGCTGCCATGGGCATAGGTAATGGCCCAGGCCTCCTTTGTGGTCTAAGTTCCCAGAGAGCAAGCTCCACTGTGTGCACCTTGGGGAAAGAAGATTTTATCAATGGACTGCTGAATATTATGGGTTGTTATGACATAAGAATAGTTTGGTTAATTTATTTTGCTGTACAGATTGAGTCAAAGAAGAAATCAAAGTAGCAGCTGTGGCCACCATGACTTTGGGTGCATGAATGCAGCAGTGAGCATACCAGTAAACCACTTAGGATGGTGGAAACCCTTAAGGGGCTAAGTTGAGATATTCAAGAGCATCAAACTCTTTCCAAGAATAAGTTAAATTGACAATCATATAAGCAAGTGCATTTTGACATAGCACTAATTGTTCAATGTATAGGCACCTGAGTCAAGCATAATATGTCCAGCTGTGGCAGATAACTTCATATAGACAATTGTGGAGTGAGCCATGAAATAGGCATGTCACTTGGTGAGTAGGAATCCCCAAACTTAGATGAAGCCAAGCAATATCAGCCAGCATTTGTTTTTTTTTTTTTTTGAAAATCACTTAAAGTGATAAGTTGGTCTCTCTAAATGAATGGTTTTTGTGGCTTGATTGTATAATCAGCTATACTATCTCCTAAGTAACTCCAAGGGGAGGTTTTGTGTACTTTATCAGGATTTACAAACAATACAAAGCTCTGAACTTGCATCTGTAGTTGATGATGTAACTTTAGAAACTTTAAAGGGTCAGTAGAATTGAGTCTCACATGCTATGGATTGAACAAGCCAGGCCTTTGTAGCAGTCCCTGAACAGAGGAATCCTGACCTATGGCCCCATTATTTATTGTTTGTATAGGTTTTTAAAATGTCTTCTAAAGAGTTTTTCTGTGTGTCTCCTAAGTAGCAAGTTGTTTTTTGTCTATTTGTCCAGAATGGCATTGTATTTATTGTTTCACTAGGGAGCACTTTGAAGAAATCAGCTTAAGAAATGACTAATAGAAAACAAAGACCAGAACAGGAAATATGATTCATACTTTTAAAAAAAGAGACAAAATTTCTTTCAGCACAAAAGCTATTGCTAAGACTCTCTAAGCTAAAATTAAAAGTCTCAGAATTTACTAAGTAACCCTAAAAAAGTAGCTTTGCACAGAAAATGTTTTTACAGTAATCTATCTAGACAATACCACAAACACATACTTCTTTAAAATGTGATATAGATCTTCAAGAATAATAGTACTCAAATATCCATTTTCTGGTAAAACTTCAGATTTACTATAGTAAAATAAGATTATAATTAAAATAATAAAATACAAATAAAACAAATACCTGTATATATATATACACTATAAATAAATTCTAGTTGAAATGTACCAGACAGATGATGTGAATATTTTTTGTGTCAGTCTTCTAGAAATTATTCAAAACATTCAAAAAATTATTGTAAATAGTTATATACATAATATATACCAAAAATGTGTGTACTTATCTGCATATAAAGATATAACTTTATAAACATTTCTGTAGAAATAATATATAGGTCACAATTTAAAAGACAAATTTGCATTCAGAATTTTACATGTTAAAACTGTGACCTCAGCAATATAAAATTTCGCTGTCTGCTTTCTTTTTCTAAATTTTTTATCTTTATTGGTACACTGTATATACATATCATATGAGCACACTCGATAATGGGAATTTGTATGTCTACTTTCTTCATTTGTAAAATATGATTGACAATAATATGAATCTTATTATATACCAGTGAGAACTACTTTCAAGTTTCTATTCATCTAATCATAAATTTTTAGTAGTCAAATAATATGTTTTCTGCAAGACTATTAAGATTGCTTTCAACATATAAGCTTCTCACAAAATCACTTAGAAGTCACAAAATAAAATTATATACCTTTTCCTTTTAAATTATTATTTTTACTGCTTTAACAGATTCATAAGCTTTTTCAAAAACTTCAAAAATATTACTTCTTCAAATGATCTGCAAATTTTTAGCTATTTTTCTTCAGTCTTGTTAGACGAGTTTTACTGGCTCCTGACAATCAGTGCTTTCACATTGGTCTCACCAGCCAGGTTCCATTTCTGTTTTAGATCACAATTGCCTTATTATTTTGTGTGTAGTATTTCACTATATACATACACTTGTTTTAGTGCTCATATATTTTCTGGGTATTTAAAATTAGTAAATTTTTCCTGACATATATCTTAAAGTGAAAGATTGTACTATTTTGTTAAATGCAAATGTGTACTTATAAATTCATATAAATCTATAAGGTTGAAATTCTAAATTGAAAATATATGAGACTGTGTTCATTTATTCCTGGGTTTGTTTAGTAGCAATTTGAGTAAGTGCTTCTGAAAATAAATAACTGATTTATAGAAAGTAATGAATTGTAATTTTTAAATAATATTGACAATGAAGACAGGAACTTCTAGCATGACTATTATACATTACCTGTGTTATTCTAGATATTTCTAGAATAATAAAACATGCAAACTTTCCCAAGAGCACACAACTTCAAAATTTTAAAGTTGAAACTTTCCTGGAATAAATAGATTGAAACTAAAAATAATGGGAAATTGATACAGTTCTTAATTGTAGCTACTATTCATCATATTCCTTCAGCCTGCTTTTGCTTCACCCTAAGAACCTGGTTAAATTAATTCTATATCAACTCAGCATTTAGACTCAAGGTTCTCCTATTTGTTGGTCAGAACAACACAACCATGCAGACCATGTTCACATTTGTGGTAGTAAGAATTAGAAGTGAATCCTCACAATGATATCCTTCTGAGCATGTATTGTTCTTTTCTCTCTCTTCAAACTCCTACCACTCTCTGTGTTCATATTCAGATAGTGAACAATATTTATCTACTAAATGATGTACTGTATGTCAAACTACTTTCCTTTTTGCACAGTAACTCCTGTTTTCTTCCTTTTTATACAAAAAATATCTCATATTTTTTTAAAAAATACTATGACTCTTCAATACCATGTAACAACCATATTTTATGTCACTTTCAGGTTACTTCCAGTTTTTCCTTTTTAGTCTATTTTAATTCTGTGAGACTAATTGCCAAAGTGACAAGAACCTCCAGGTCCCTAAATGGTTAATTCTCTACCATATGAATCTAACTGGATTATCCACAGATAATCCTTTAGTAAAAACATTTATTGACTTGGATTTGGAGAAACTGTACTGTCTAGTTTTCTTCCTAGTTCCCTAAATATTTCTTTTCATTTTTACCAGTTAAGGGTCTACAGTTCCTAAATGAAGAGATTAAAAAGTCTCAGTCCTAGTACACTATTTTATCGTTCATTGTGTTTCCATCTTATTTACCTAAAAAGAACAAGAATTTTCACATTTTTAAACATCCTTTATGAAGACATGATTCATAGATTTAAATCTAAGTACTAACTTCTTTACTGAGGTCAAGATTTGTAATGTTGAACCTCACTTCTGTTATGATTTCCAGAATCCTCAGTTTTCACACACCACAAAGGGATACCCACGCTTGAGTCATTTTCCAATCACAATTTTCACACCTTTCATCCACATGTTAGATGAAAGGATTTGAGTTCTTTATTTTCATGTACCACTATCTCAAAGACTTGTTTAGAAATAGAAAAATCTTTTAAACCCTTACCCACTTTTACACTACTTTTGAGCAACAATAAATTCTAGCCTGTCTTCCTATATCAATCTAACTGATCTACTCTGTTATTGATCTTCTTGCTTTTATTCTCATCATACATAAAATATACTCACTCACATCATCACCTCTCACACTTTTTACAGTCTGTCATTTATCTAAATTTTCTATTTCTTCCATCACATATAATCTCTCTTCATACACCCACACTCTAGTTAAATAATTTGCCATTTACATTTTGTTGAAGTAGGAGTTGGACTCAGGGCTTTCTAACTGGGATATATCTGGCACTTTTTTTTGTAATTTTGAGACATGGTCTTGCTTAATTTCTCAGTTTTGCAGCTGGACTTGAACTTGAAATTTCCTGCATCAGTCTCCCAAGTGCTATCATTATAAGTTTAATTCACTATGTTTGGTTTCCCACACTCATGACCCTAGACTAACTAGGATTCCAACTGCTTCTCAAATGTGCCAAGATTTTTCATGACAACAGTCACAAGTAGCAGTTCTTTTGCTAAGACCTCACATGACTTGCACCTTCTCACTATTCAAATGTTACCCATTCAGAGCAACTTCCCCCTCACCCCTGATAGTGTTCACTGAAAATACTTACACCTTATTTTCTGTAGATATTTTAATTATTACATCAGGTTCGTATGTGTTAGATCTTTATACCACCATGCAAAAAAAATTCTATGAAATCAAGCAATCTCTCTTACTCAATATTTTATTTTCATCAGGTAAAACAGTCTCTGAAAAGATAGTGTTGAGAATAAATGATTGGTAATTGAATAAATAAAAGTAGCCGCTATTTCAACATGATTTTAGCCATACTTTAATGTACAATGAAACAGCAGAACAAATAATGTTCTTACACAATTCTTACATATTTCAAATATGTAGGAATAAAACAAAGAATCATGAAAATATCAGACTACTATTAACAAGCATGTAGTTTAAGGTAATTAGGTATATGCATACCAAATTTACCTTTTTTAAAGAATCTGAGAGTCGAGGATGCAAGTTAATGGAAAATTGATATACTCAAAATGTTTTTTGAAAATCAAATAGATTCTACTGGATTTTCTATTTTAAGAACTAAATACTATATTTTAAATGAATATGCTATGAACTCAAATATATGCATCTGCTAATTAGTAGATAGAATATATTCATCTCATCTTCAAAATATATTCATCCCTGTTAGATTTTGTTTTATAAGTGGCTGCAAAGTATATTTATGAATAGTTAATGTCAAATAAGACATTTCTTTTCTAAGCCTGCTTTAAACTCTGAAATATGAGGTTTTAAAATAATAAATATTCTTTTACTCTTGCCAGTTAACCTCTTAGGTAATAAAGAGATGGTAGGTTGTAGTTTAAAAAAAAAAAAA
>PVIC010054466.1:0-11538 GCA_004025085.1 Thryonomys swinderianus | reverse complement strand
TTGGACAGATGCAGGAAGAAGAAATGAAGAAAGGAAAAGGGAGAAATAGAAGAAACAAAGCCAAAAATACAAAAAGGTCCCTTCATGGCCCAACTCTGCTGTCACCAGTAAATAACATGGGTAGTAGCCTGCAGATCAGAATTGATTATTCACAGAGAGACAGCATAGTCTACTTAGATTCACATTGGATTCTGCTTGCAAGGCACAAAATATTCATCTCAGTAAATGAGAGTAAAGTGAACTAAGACTGAAAGATCATGTTAAGAGCTCTCTTAACATTTGTGCATATTTTTGAAAGTGACAAGAATAGTTATGTGAAAATACTTCTGTATTTTTAGCTATTCCTGCCAAAGCAAGTATTCAAGTTTAAATGGCTTAGATTTTTCCTAGAGAATTTGTAATGTCATTTAGAATGACAACCACAGGAAGTCATAGTAGTTTGAGTTATTCAGTTTAACTAAAAGCTGAGATGTTGAGTGTGGAGTGTTGAAGGTCTACTTACACTTTTCCCAAGTGAAGTCCTCTTGATTCAGGTCTAATCTCCAGATGAGACAGTAGGAGTCATATTTAGTTCCTTTCCGTATCTGCAACATCTCTACTGCATCCTCCATTACATTCTGGGACTCTGCCTTGCTCATTTCAGTGAAATAGCCATCTTTCTTTTTTTTTTTTTTTTTTTTTTTTTGTGGTACTGGGGATCGAACTCTGGCCCTTGTGTGTCCAAGGTTGGCGCGGTACCACTTGAGCTAAATCCCCAGCCCCTGTAGCTTTTTGTTTTCGTCCTTTCTTGCGGAGGAAAGCATGCCAAACACTCTAGCCTTGCATCTTGCTGATACTACCCACAGATTTTTTTTTTTTTGAGACAGGGTCTCACTTTGTAGTCCAGGCTGGCCTCGAATTTGTAGCAATCCTCTTGTCTCTGCCTCCCAAGTGCTAGATTACAGGCATAAGCCACCATGCCCTGCACACAGATTTTTTTGGTACTGGAAATTGAACTCAGGAACTCGCCTGGCTCACAGATTTATTTTTTGGTACTGGAAATTGAACTCAGGAACTCACACTAAGCTGCATCCCAATTCCCCCAAAAGATGTTCTTCCTCGAAGTCACTCAGTTGCCCAGATTGGGCTCTTCTTTGTGATCGCCCTGCCACAACTCTCCAGAGTGCGGGGATCACAGGTGTGCATGGCCACACTTGGCTTGTATACACAAACTTCAATATAAACAAGTCTCTTCAATATGTCATCCAAATTTGTGCTCTGGAAAAAAAAATCTTTAAGAGGAAAATTACCAGCATACTATTTACATACACTTAGCATCAAAATTGTGGTTTCTAAACATAATTTTCTATTATGAGGAACTAAGGGGCTTTGGAGAAATACATGCATATCATGAGGGAGAAAAAAGTCTGCTGTGAGAAAAATAACCTATTTAAAATTATTTGTATTATGTTCATCAGACAGAGATCAACAGGTAAAGTTTCCATATAAGATAAGGACACTACTCACTACTTCTGTTAACATGGGACTAGAAAGTCATGGGCATTACAAACAAGCAGTACAAATCAGAAGGTAAATATTGGGACAGAATTCAGTCTGTCCTTCACACAGGACAGGACTTGGAGGAACATCTGAAAGCCTCTACAATAAACTATATAATTGTTTTTGAAATGTCAATATCAGATGAATATAAAAATTAAATCCATACCTATACATTAGCAAGAGAAACTTAGAATATCAGAAACAGTGACTATGAGAAAAATATTGAAAGGTGTTTTCTAAAAGGTTCCTACCAACTAAAAAGAAAATTTGATTATCAATTTGAATACTATTTGTGACAAATAAAATGCCAGTATGTTTAAATTCAGAAAAAAAAATGTTTGGTGAACTTCAAAGGATGATGAGAAACTAATTATTTGAAGTATCTAAAGAGAGGCAAACACACCAGCCTTTTCTGTACCAAGTATACCCTCCCAACAAGGTAATCAAATAATCTATGAGGTATATTTCTTTAATAGAAACATTGCATCTAGTGAAGGAATTTAACAATCATCAGAAACCCTTAATGAAATAAAGATGTAGGTGATAAAATAACATGTTAAACATAGGCTGTAACATAATGCCCTTTCAGGAAGGGTACATAATACTTGAGTTAGAATACTGATTGAAGATGGGTACATGAGGGTTCATTTACTATTCTCTATTTTTGTATATTTAAAAATGTCCATAAATAAACAAAGAAAATTTAGCAAAATGGTATTTTAATGGCATTTCCCTATATACATTCATCAAAAGCTCCTTAATATTAAACTAAGAACATCTGCTAGGTTTAACTAATTTCCAAAGTAGTGCCTAACTCAGGGCCTTAAAAAATCTTGTATCTTTCAAAGGCAAATTTACTATCAAAGAATAACAAAACAATAATTAAAAACTGGAAATGTGCCACAAGAGAAAATGGCCTAATAAAAAGATTTTAAATATTTAACAAGAAAATAGCAGTTGGATAAACAAGCAATAAACATACTGAAAAAACTTAATTAGCATATTTGTGTCAACTCTTATTCTGCCTATAATTTTATTTATTTAATTTCACATGGTTCAGCCTAATATTTGGGGTACTGCATAGAGTCCAGAGCATTAAAAGGCATACATACATCTTTCTAGAAAAACTCCAGTATTCTTTAAGTAAACCTTACTACTGAACACTTTTAGTATAGACATTCATGCAAGCAGTATCAATTTCATCAAATTATAATAGTTTATATTGGCTTAGGTGAAAATTTAGTAAATTAGTAAATTTAGTAAAGATGCAAGCTAAGAAGATAAACCCTGGAAAGCAGTAAGATGTAATATATCTCAGATAAAAAGGCAAGGAACAGGGTAAAGAAGCTGAAATATCAATCCTAAGCTCAAGTTTTATTTACCTATAAATTAAAAATTTTCACTGATTCAAATTATGAAGAATACTTGGTACAAATAGATCATACAGAATTGCTGAAAATGGCCAATCTTAAAGTATATATAAATTTCTTCTATTATAATCTATCAACTAACTTCTTTCCTAGTAGTTTTAATATGTATCTGTATTTGTATATGCACTTTGCATTTGTGAACTTCTTTGAGAAAACTTTTAGCTACTTACTATATTACTATTTCCTAGCATAGTAAGTGGAACATATGAGGCACTTAAATGCTTGTTCAATAAATGAATACAAGTTAGTTTTATTGTTAGTTTCTATGTTTAATTAGAACAAAATTTAAATGATATATCACATAGAATGTTGACTTACAGCTGTATGTGGATAGATTCAAAATCTTGAGAAAATGAATTTTAAACTACAAAACAGTAATGATTTTATGTCTCTGTAAATATAAAAATATGTACAATTGAATCAAATAATATTTTTTCCAAAACACATGAAAAAGGTTTTAAAATCTTTACTGTTTCCATGTAGGTTGATCTGAAGATGCCTTAGTTTTTAGCAATACTCAACACAATACTCAACAGTAAGACTCTGATTTTGAAAGCTGAAACCTCCACTATTTTAAAAACATTTATAGCAGCCAAAACAGGCCAAAAAATGTTTAATATGACAAGGAATCATCTAGTTCACATATTAAATTGCTCTATATAAGGAGATTTCACAATCCAGGAGCCATAACCATGTTGTTGTAAGTAGGATTTCAATAAAGTTTTAGCTTCTTGATAGGAGGCAGACATTTGCTAGAGAGGAAAAAAATAAAATTATATCAATTCAGTAGAATTTAAACCATGAATTGTAAGTACATCTATTATATAACTTTACATTTAAAAAATTAATGAAAACACTTGAATTTCCTACATTTTCAGTATTTACTAGCTAAAAATTCTCTTCTCAACATTCTAAAAGGCGATTTTGCTTACTTAACATTTCTAATCAAAAGAGCAAACATATATTTGTTACAAAAATAGGAAAAATTAAAAACTTATGATCTCAAAACCTATGTACCCATCACTAACATTCTGGTGTTTTCATTTTCATAATTATGTTTTCATAAATTAACATATAGATGAAGACTTAAAGTAGCTTTCCTAGAATATATTTAACACACTATAAAATTCAGTCACTGTTAAGTCTATGGTTTGATGTTTTAGAAATTTACTGAGGTACGCAATTATCATGTAGTCTCATGGTACAACAAAACCATTACTTCTAACACATTCCACTGTGCCCACATGTCATCAACTATATTCATGTCTTGGGCTCTAACCCCTGGCAACTAAAAAATCTTTCCCTTTCTAGAGCTTTGCATTCTTCTAGCAATTTGACATACAAGATTAATCCAATATGCACTCTGTCGTGTCAGGCTTCTTTCTATAAGTATACAAGGTACACAGAAAATAAAATGACCAAATAAAAATAACCTTTATTGCAGTAAAAGACACATTGTCATTAAGCTTTGAACACACATCCCATTGTTCTTGGCACATTTCTCAAGATGATCTGGGAGCCTTCTTCTGGGTCCTTCTGCAGCTGCTCAATGTTCTGAACTCATTCATGTTTATAGCAATTTTCAATGAATAAAATATCACAGTATCCTCCTCATTTTATCCACCAGATCTGCACCAGAAAACTTTGAGCTCTTCCTTCCTCAAAGTCAAAAATGATCATGAAAAGTAAACAGCTTTTGAATTGATTTAGGATTTGGGGTAACCACGAGAGTGCAACTAAAGGTAGTCATGAATAAGAAATTCCAGAGCTACTCCCAAAAGTGGCAAAAACAATGAAATAAACGTGCTTTGAAAGAAGTGGATATCTGAGGGGGTTGATGGCAATGTATCTTTTGCTGTTATAGTTTTTTTTTTTAAACCTCCACAAATGTTTCCAACTTATCCACATTGTTTAATGGATCAGTAGTTTGTTTTCTTTTGTTACTGAATAATACTTCATTTTATGGGTATATATCAGCTTGTTCACAGATTTACCAGATTATGAACATTTGCATTATTTCCAGTTTCTGACTACTGTAAGTCTGCCACAAACTCTCTCTCATATATGAGTCTGCGTGTGGACATTTTTGTTGTCCATGCTAGAGCACATGCTGTTTCTTGGTAAATAAACATCAAATTACTTCTCACTAGAAATGCAAGAGGGCTCCAGTTTCTTCACAACCTCAGTACTACCTGGTATGGTCAACCCTTAGGATTTCAGTTGGTATAGTGTCATCTCACTATGGTTTAATTTCTCATCTTCCCAATGGCTAATAAGACTAAGCATCTTTAATTTATTTATTGGTCACTTGTATATATTCTTTGGTTCTTCTGTAACTTTATTTGCTTGTCCTGTTGCTGAACTTTTAAGAGTCTGCATACTTTGGACAACTCCTTCATCAAATATATGATTTACAAGTATCTTTTCTCAGTCTTTAGTCTGTATTTCCCTTTTGTGAATGATGTTTTTTTTTTAAAGCAAGTTGTATTTGACCCAAATGGTCAATTTTTTCCCCTTTATGGATTATTCTTTTTGATATCACAACTAAGAAATCTTCCTTAAAAAAGTAAATATTTCCTAACACTTTATTTGGAAATGTTGTCTCTTATACCTGAAATCCATTTAAAATTAATCATTGGGTATGACTGACACAAGGATGCAAGTTAGTCTTTTTGTTTTTGCTGTATTTACCTATGAATATAACTCTGACATAATTTAGAACTGGTTTGAGTTGGTTCCCCAAATCCTCACGTAGTGGAATCTTCATTCTCAGTGTGGCAATGTTAAACAGTAGACTCTTTACGAGGTGGAGCTTATTGAGAAGACACTTCTTGAACAAAGAGCTAATATCACTCTCACAGAATTCTGGCCAGTTCTCAGGAGAAGTCTGTCATGAAGGAATAAAGCCTGGTTTCCTGTTTCATCATTCAGTATGTCTCTATCCCTCTTCTCTTTCAAGGATTCTCTGCCTGATGATAAAACTAGTGGAGCCCTCATCAAACCTAGCATTATGCTGTTTGAAATTTCAGCTTTCAAAATGTGAGCTAAATAAACCTCTTTATAAAATATTGAGCCTCAGTTATTTTGTTATGGTAAGGGAAAAGGGACTAATACAACAGTTTTTATATCATCTGTTGAGAAGGGAATTCTTTTGTTCCATTAAACTATGTGAATACTTTTGTATAAAATCAATTGCCCATGTTTTATATTTCCATTTTTTTGATCTATAGATTTATCATTATGTCAATACTGCTAATTTATAAGGACATAGCCTCATTTTGTTGTGCTTTAATTTATTGTGATATATTTTTTTACAAATCAAAGGTCTCTATCCTGTATAGAGCAAGACTACCGATGCCATTTTTCCAACAGCATGTATGCACTTCATATCTCTGTACCACATTTGTTAATTCTTCAAATAGTTTAATTTTTTTGTTCAGTTAATACTGATCTATAGTCTTTACTATTACTATTGTAACTGTTTTGAGACATAAAAGATAGTGAAATGTATTGATGAATGCTGTTTGTTTTAACTGTTTCACTAACTGGCTATTCCTTTACCTTTCTCTTTTCCCTTAGGCCTCCCTATTCCCTCATAAATCACAATAATAAAATTAATGCATAAAACGATGATTGTCTCTAAGTCTTCAAGTGAAAGGAAAAGTCAATATCTCTCATTAAATCAACAGCTAGAAATAATTAAGCTTAATGAGGAAAAACATGAAAAGCTCAGCCAGGCCTGATAGTCATGTTGTATATGCCAAAGAAAAGTCCTTCAGAAACTACTCCACTGAACACCTGAAGGAAAAGGAGACCAAAACAGTCTTAACTACTGAAATGGTGAAAGTTTTAGTTTTACTAGCATAGATGGAAGTTCAAGCCAGTCACACTATTCCCTTAAACCAAAGAGTACTATAGAGCAAGGCCCTGACTCTATGAAGGGTAAAGAGCTCCTCTCTTTAGAGAAATAAGGAAGCTACAGAAGAAAAGCTTGAAACTAGAGGTTGGTTCATGAAATTTATTCTGCAACACCAAAGTACAAAGTGGAGAACCAAGTCTTGTACAGAAGCTGTAACAATGACCCAGAAGATTGATCTGGGACAAGTGGTCAATGTGACTATATTATGCAACAGGTTTTCAACATAAGTAAAATCCTCTTATACTTTAAGAAGAAGATGCCATCTAGAGATCTAATTAAGGAAATCAGTGTCTGAATTAAAGATGGGCTGGCTCTTGTTAGAGACTGAAGGCAGCTATTTAAATTGAAGCCAGTGTTCATTGGTCAATCTGAAATCCAATAGTCTTTAAGAATTATATTAAGTATACTTTGCTTATGATTTATAATAGAACATCAAAGATTCCACCTTAGTGCATCTGTTTGCAACATGGCCTAATGAATATTTTATGCCCCAATTTAGACACACGGTTCATAAAAAAGATTATTGCCAATGCATTTGGTCATTCAAGCATTCTGGTGGCAATACAATATTAATACTGTTTGTGTAACTGTCTACATAAAATCTATTCTGCAGCCCATAGCAAAAGGAATAATTTTAAGACTTTTAAGTCTTACTGTTTAAGAAAGAGTTAAGGAAGCTTCTACAGATGAAGATATCTGATGTAACTTGGAGAAAAAAATTTAAAATCTTCTGAAAAGGATTATAATTCTATGCCATTAAGTACATTTGTGATTCATGAGAGGTGAAAATTAAAAGGAGTTTTACATATGCAAATCAATACATATAATATAGAATCAAATTAAAAGAACCAAGGCAAACTAGATGATCATCTCAATAGACACAGGAAAAGCATTTGACAAAATCCAACACCCATTCATGATAATAACCTATAGAAAAGGGAATAGAAGGTCTTTATCTCAATCTGATAAAAACTATCTATAACAAGCCAAGAGCCAACATCGTATTAAATGGTCAAAAAGAGAAAGCTTTCCCTCTTAATTCAAGAACAGGATAAAGGTGTCCACTATCACCACCCCAGTTCAATATAGTTGTGGAAACAGCCAGAGTAGTTAGACAAAAGAATGAAAAGGGATGAAGATAGGAAAGAAGTTAAATTATTATTATTTGTGGATGACATTATACTCTACATAAAAGATCCCCAAAATTCCACCAGAATCCTAGATGTAATAATCAAATTTGTCAGCATAGCAGGATTTAATAGATTTCTTGCTCATTAGTAACAAACTCACTGAAAGAGAAACTAGGGAAACAACATCTTTCACCTAGCATTAAGCACATACAAAATATTTAGTAACCAATCTTACCAAGGAAATAAAATACCTTCATAGTGAAGGCCACAATACTCTGAATAAGATTGAAGAGGATATCAGAAAATGAAAGATATCCCTTGTTCCTGAATAGACAGAACAAATACAGTAGAAAAGGTCAAACTTCCAAAACTGTTATTCTGTTTTTATAGTCTTGAACAAAATATCAAAAGCATATCTCACACAACTAGAGAAAACAATCCTAAAATTCATTTGGAAACAGATGAGACCGAGAATAGCAAAAGCATTTCTGGGCAACAAAGCAAATCAGGGAGCATCATAATCCCTGACTTAAAATTATACTACAGAGCTACTGTCTAAAAGCAGCAAGGTACTGGCAAAAAAAAAAAAAAAAAAAAAAGAGAGAGAGAGGAGAGAGAACAGATTTGAGGATAAACACTACAGATTAGAACATGCAGGAGCAACTTTAAACATACTTAGCCATCTTATCTTTGAAAGGGGTCCAAACACCTTCATTGAAGATAGACTCTTTTTTAAAAATTGAGTTTATTGGTACATTTTACATATGCATTATGATCATGTTCAGCATTGAGGGCATCAGTACATGACATATCTTGTAGGGAGGGCAGGGGAAGGGAAAAAAGGAGAATCAAGATATCCTCTTTAGGGCTATCCACTTTAGCTCAGTGGTTCCAGCACCTGCCTCCCAAGCGCAAGGTCCTGAGTTTGATGCCCAGTAACCACATACAATGCTGGGCGTGGAGACTCACGCCCACCAGCCATCAATACCACATACCACAGTGCCGGGCGTGGTGGCTCATGCCTGTAATCCCAGCACTCGGGAGGCAGAGACAGGAGCATTGCTGAGTTCGAGGCTTGCCTGGACTACATAGTGAGCTCAGGGCCAGCCTGAACTACAAAGCGAGACCCTGTCTCAAAAAAAAAAAAAATAATAACCTCTTTAATAACTGGTTCTGAGAAAACTGGTTTTCCACACACCAAAGATTAAACCCAAACCCCTATCTCTGGTCATGCAGTAGACTAGTATCAAAATAGATAAAAAATCTAAATATTTAAAATAGAAACAATCTCCTGGAAGGTAGAACAGGTAAAATCTTGACATAAGGGAATAAATATGATACAGAAAGAAAATAAAAGAGCATGTATAAGGGGGGAGGAGGGGGGAGTGGGTAGGGGTATGGGTAAAAATGAGAATTAACTTGTGGCATATACTGGTACAAATTTCCCAATGTTATATGTGATTTTGAGATGTATATAAATTGTACCAATAAAGAATTCAATTTAAAAAAATCTTGACATAAGTATAAACAGATTTAATCAACAAATTTCCAGCGACACAGGAAATGGTACAAAGAATCAACAACTAAGATCTTCTCATCTTTAAAAGCTTTTGCACAGCAGAAGAATGCGAATGAATTGTAATCTTACAAAGCTAATGGATGAGGAGTTGCTTTTATGGATGAGGAAAAAAAGAAGTTATGTGTTTTGGTGTTTTTAATTAGGTAATGCTATTCCACACTTATAGTAGGCTACAGTATTGCATAAACCTAATGCCTACAAGCACTGAGAAACCAAAAACTTTGTGAGACTCCCTTTTGTAACCATCTGGAAACCTGTGATACTGCCAAGGTGTAATTGTAGTTCTGAAATTAAGTAGAGTAGGTATTCCAATTTTTTGTTTTTAAAGATTGTTTGTCTTCTGTTATACTGGATAATCACATAAATTTTACACATTTCATTAATCTCTACTTAAAACTTTTGCATTGAAGTTATTAATTCAAAATGAAATAGAATTCTAATAACACTGTATTTTCTAAACCATAATATGGTATAGCTCCCTATTTATTCAGGTCTTTAATTTCTTTCAGCAATATTTTTTATCATTTCCTCATTCATCAGTATGTATTCCTCTGTGTGTTTGTGTGTGTGTTTGAGATTGGACTCCTGAAACAACTTTATTTTTAGAGTATCCATTCCTAGGATACAGGTACTTATTTTTCTACACTGTTCTTCTTCTGTGACTTTGCTACATTCAAATTGGATCTAGTTGCCTGTTTTTGGTATATTCCAAAGGATATTTTACTCACAAAATTACATTATTTAGGAATAAAGAAAATATTTCTCTTCCCTTTCTGGTATTTATACTGGTTTTTGTCCCCTTTTCTTGCTAGAATAAAACAGAATAACATATACAAATGATGAGAGCCAACATTCTGGCCCTCTCTTGGGTGGGAAAAGAGTACTGAGTATTTTATTAGTAGGTATAATACCAATTGTAGATTTCTTGCCTACAATTTATTTATTCAACATTATAACAAGAATTGGGTGTCAGACACTGTTAAATCCATTCTGTATAAGCTTAAGATAATTATTTCAAACTTGAATTTATTCTCCTGGTTTCTTATATCAAATAATTTTCTAATATTAAATGAATCTTATATTCTCATATTAAACTTTCTTGGAAATGGAGTGCAATGTTTTTTCTTTGTATTTGTATGTCTGAGATTTGGTTTATCTAATCCTGTTAAGAATTTTCACATTTATTTTCTTGGAAGATACTGACGTGCAGTTTTCATTTCTTGTGATGATTTTGTCTATTTTTTTTTTTTTAGACAGGGTCTCGCTTTGCAGTTCAGGCTGGCTCTGAGCTCACTATGTAGTCCAGGAAAGCCTCAAACTCAGCAATCCTCCTGCCTCTGCCTCCTGAGTGCTGGGATTACATGCGTGAGCCACCATGCCCGGCTATTTTGTCTAGTTTTGATAACAGGGTAATGTTGGCCTTCTAATGAGTTGAAAGATGTTTTTACTTGTACTATGTTTATTTACATTTCATAGAATTTATCAGTGAAACCATATATGTGCCTGGGATTTTGGGGGGAGAAGTTACTTCAATAGTTCCATCTCTAATTGATTAAGTCCCATTTGGATGGTCTAGTTTTAAGTCTGATTCTGCAATTTATGTCTTTCTACAAAATATCCATTTTATGGTCTAATGTACTGACAGAAGGTTGTATAATAATTATTTTATACTGGTACAAATTTCCCAATGTTATATGTGATTTTGAGATGTATATAAATTGTACCAATAAAGAATTCAATAAAAAAAAAGAATGACAAGATCGATCCATTTAGGTGCAAATGGAGACATCTGGAGGATATACTAATAAGTGAAATCAATAGATCACAGATAGACAATTTCCGGATCTTCTCTCTGGCATGAACATCTGTAGATGCAAATGAGTTCTAGAAAGTAGGACAGCTTTTATAGAGTGGAATATTTCTATAGGAAACTTGGTGTGG
>PVIC010054465.1:0-11538 GCA_004025085.1 Thryonomys swinderianus | reverse complement strand
CAGCACAGTCTGTCTGTCTGTCTCTCCTATATTTCTCTCTCTCTCTCTCTCTCTCTCTCTCTCTCTCTCTGTTTCACGGCTTCCTACCTTCCCACTCCCCTCTCACCTCTCCTTCATTTCCTGTAGACTTGCAGATTACTTGGTCTAGCTTTTCTCAGTTCTTCATTGCAAAATATTCAGAATCTGACTGTCAAGGATCGTCAGGGACTGAGCATGGGACAAGGGACAGAAAACGCAGCACTGTTACATCCTTACTGCTTGTCCTACTCCGACGTGCAGAAATTAAACCTATGGTGTGTTAGAAATAAATGTCAGGTTAGGGGTGATCGTTTGGGGAGGGTGGGGCAGGAAAGCGCTGGGAGGTAGAACTTCGAGTCTAGAGAATTTTGTTTCTTTCAAAAGCTCAAATATCTGGAGGAAATGTGACAGAGCGATAACATTCATTATACTTGGGAGGTGGGTTCACATGGGCGTCTCGCTTTCTGTGCATTTGAGCTATTTCCTATTTAGAAATTAAATAAGTCAAAACACGGAAAGATATACCATCTGTGAAAAGGCCTTGTTAACCTCAAGTCCACTAGATCGGCAGATCTCAGTGAGTGACCAGAAGCTGCGCAGAGCAGAGGGCGGCGCCCTCGGGGCGTCAGGGGGGTGGGGCGAGGCCCGAGGACTCCGCCTCCTCGCTCGGCCCCGCGGAAGTGCTGGCCGGGCCTGCAAAGCACCGGAACAGACGCCACTCAGGCCTGGCGTCCCCTTTGGCTCTGGACTCTTGGAAAACACCCTCTCCGTGTTCACGCAGACGAGTCGGCGGACGGCGAGCCCTGAGGACGGTGTCCTCGCCTTCTGAGCAGAAAGGGGGCGAGTGGCTCTGCCCGAGGACCGCTGAGTCCTGGGGGGCAAGGACAGGGAAAGCGCAGAAGCAGGGGCGCTTTCTCCTTTCAGGAGGGTGCGGGCCAAATGAATGACCCGAGGAGGAAGCACAAGAACCTTGCCGCTCTGGCCCCTCCGCGGGGCCTCCGAACCCCATCCCACAGCACGCTGCGGTGCAGGGCGCAGAAGCCGCACCCGGCGCTCGGACGCGCGGAGGCCACGGGCTCGCGGGGGCGCCCGGGTCTGCAGGGGCTCTGCGGGCCGGACCGCGCACGCGCAGCTGCTTTACTCCGCCCTGCCCCTCCTCCCAGGTCGCCCCAGTCTCAGCTCGGGCTGTGCCTCCTCCTCGAGACAGTCGGCCTTGGCCTCGTGAAGTCAGAGGCAGCCACACGTTCGCGGTTGGCAGTTACCACTTTGTTGCCCGTCTCCGGGCGTGGCGGGGGGCGGGGCCTCAGAGGGGGGCGGGGCCTCAGCGGCGCTGCTTACCCTGTGTCTCCGGCTCCCGGCCCTGTGTTAGCCCGGGAAGGATTGTGCACCGAATAAAGGAGACACGAATGAAGGCTCCTGCTACGGCCTGAACGTCTGAGCTTCCGAGGGTGTCGTTCTCAGGCGGCGGCCCCTGATTACTAAGGGATGAAGACCCACGTGCAAGGGGCTGGTGTCCTTCAAGGAAACTCCCCAAAGCTGGCTCAGCTCTTCTGCGTGCGGACGCGCGGAGAAACGTTCTAGAAGCATCACAAGGTTGAGTGCTTAGCGGGCCCTCAGTTTGCTGCCCTCCTGTTTCTCTGAGGTGCTGGGGGTGGAACCCAGGCACACCAAGCAAGTACCACTGCGCCACTCGGCTCCTCTGGCCTCAACCAGCACCTTGAACTTAACTTTCCAGCCTTCAGAGTGGTGAGAAATATATTTGTGTTGTTTCTGCCCCGCTCTCTAAGCCCCCTCTTCCCCTCCGTGGCGCTTTATCACTACACAGGTGAAGTAGCCACGCCGAGAACCATGTGTGCATCTCAGTCCCTGAAAGGCAGTTTCGACTCTGGCATGTGCCTCTGGTCTCTCCCATTTAGGCTACTTGGACATTTTGCCTCCTCCGCCTCTCACTTCCTGGGCTTAGCCTAAAAGACAGACAGAAGCCAGCTCTGTAAGTGGAAGGGGGAAATAAAAGATGACCATAGGGCCAGAGGGTTAGCTCAGTGGTTCCGGCGCCTGCCTCGCAAGCGCAAGGTCCTGAGTTCGATCCCCGGTTACCACATATAATGCTGGGCGTGGAGACTCATGCCCACCAGCAATCAATACCGCATACCACAGTGCTGGGCGTGGTGGCTCACGCCTGTCATCCCAGCACTCGGGAGGCAGAGGCAGGAGGATTGCTGAGTTCTAAGCTTGCCTAGGCTACATAGTGAGCTCAGAGAAGCGAGACCCTGTCTCAAAAAAAAAATGACCATACAGCCAGTAGATGCAGAAGGGATCCTGGGGTGTGTCCCTAGGGAGTCTCCAATGCCGTGGGGGAAGGGAGACCCGAAGGCATTCACAGAGTAAAGATCTGAGAGCCAGAAAAGCTTTTATTATGAAAATATTGGTTGCTCAGTTTTCTTTCTAAAGATGACGGAGCGCCAGCTTGAAGAAGCATTTCTTTAGCTTCTTTAAGCCTCAGAGCTGCCGTGTGGAGCCTTGAGCCAGGGTCTGAGGGATTTGGACTGTCTGAGCACAGCCTGTCACCTGTAAGCCCACTTGGCTTGTTTTCTAATCGCTGCCCAGTTTATGAATCACTGTTTCTACTCACTGTAGAAGTAGTCATTCTCGACTTCTGCCTTTTTAGAATGAGTTTGTACTGACTTTTTATATAACCCTTTGGTGTCTTCCCTGCTTAATGAAAGGAGAACCTATTCATTTCAAGCTACTATGAACAGATGAAAAAAAAAAACAGCCATAGTCACCTTTTGGGAATAACTTGCATTCTTTCACACTGTTAAAGTGCGCACGCGCGCGCGCACACACACACACACATTTAGTAGTTTCTTTTTAATAAAAACCTTATAATGTCAAACACGTTGTTCTGAAATTAATGTCCTGACACTCTTGTTTACCATTTCACCTGTTAAAGAAACCGTTAAAACTGTCCTCACCCGTTGAAAGAAACCTAGCACTGCAATCCACACGATCCCATTCAGGACGAGACGCTTCCCCCCGGCACGGCGCTGACGCTCCTCCGCGGCACTTTAATAGGCAGTGATGTGAGGACCACGGGGCCCACAGCTGTGTTTGCCCCCAGACCCCGTTCTCGTCCCCCTCTGGACAGACAGAGGGCTCCTGAAGAGCACGCAAAGGTCCACACACAGGAAATCATTGCTCGAGGATGAACAGTGACTTTTTGCGATAGAAACCCAAGGTCCGTTTGTCCTTTCATCCACTTCTGCATCAAACACATAGTTGGCATCTCAGAAGTGCCTTGGAAAACTGGTGAAACGCGTCCCTTGCTTTTATAGGTCCGTAGGTATCGAGAGAGAGAAAGTTAACAAATAAAATCAACAGATTCAGAGACGGAAAGATGAAGTTGCCCACTGATAGTTAAGAGGAAGAGTTTCCCCAAAGAAGAAATCACAGGGTGACTGCTGTGTGGGCAGAAACAAACATGGCACAATGAAGGGGGACGGGGGTGGAGGGCAGGAGCTTGGGGAAAGGGGTGCCGGGACAGAGAAGGAACAGGCCTGTGTCAAGCCGGACTTCACGGGTCTTGGGAAGAAGCTGGTGGTGTGGAAGCCACCGAAGGAACCGCAGTGGAGGGGTGGAAATCTACTGCGTGGGTTGGGCTGTGAGTGCTGGGCTGGGACAGCGGGAGAGGGCGGGTTGGCCAGGAGAAAGGCGCTGCTGGGACCCAGGTAAGAGCCAGTCTCCATCCAACGTCAGGGAACCAAAGCGACTGCACAAATCCAGGCAATCCCACTCTAAGTCTTCGAAAAGAGTTTCTCATGAGCTTAAAAAGTCAGCAGGCATCCCTGATCGCTGAAATCAGCTGGGCGAAGGAGCCAGAGACGCAAGACGAGGACAGCGTCAAGCAGCCCAGGGACAACGCTGCGTCTCAGAGGACGATCCTCTCGCCCTTGCGGGGCTGAGTCAGAGAGTTAAATACCAGACAGGGCGGCGGGCTGGGAATCGACTTCACGGAGGTCTCTGGGTTAAAGAAGCAAGACAGGGCTCTGCGCAGATCTCTGAGCTCCTTGAGACAGGAAGTAATGTTTGTAAATCTGGCATATCTGCTCTGGTCGGAGGAAGGTTAATACTGGGGTTACGTCTCTAGAAGTCTGACGGTTCACGCTCTCCCACGCAGCGTACAGCACGGCTTCTGGCGTCCGTGCCTCCCTGTCCTGACTGACTGCAAGTCACCACTGGGAAGGGGCACCCGGAGAGCTGAATGCCCGAAGCAAAAGAGCAGAAGCCTGATGGCTAATCCTCTGCACTGCGAAAGAGAAAAAGTTCATTAAAAAATAAATGTAGGTGTACATCTAAGAAAGGCCTTGGAGTACACATTTTTGGACAGCGGACCTTGGGAAGAAGATTCCACGTTCGCCTCTATGTAATTTTGTCTTAGTTTGAATCATGAGGGGCAGTCAGCGTGGAGAAGGAGAAAACGGCTTCTGATTGATTGGCCGTTTCCCGTGGTCAGTTTTACAAGGATCTGAAGCCTTGTGGCAGCGGGTGGCGAGACCGCCGAAGGGGGGCGCTCCGGAGCCAGGCGCGGTGATCTCCGCAGCCGGGGTCACTTCTTCCGTTTAACCTCGGCAGAGTCGCTTTAGATCTCTGTGCCTCGGTCTTTCTATTTGAAGAACAAGGCAGGATGGCACTTAGCTCAGGGCTGCTGTTGAGTTAAATGAGATGCGTGTCATGTGCTCAGATCGGCGCCTATGCCAGCCTTCTGTGGACGGTAGCTATTCATTTTTCAAAGCACCTATTATTCACTTTGATGTATTTTTAAAGAATTTTTAAAAATTCTTTCCTTGCAGTTATGAGAGGAAATTCCAAGTGGCTCTTCTCCCTAGAGTCTTTCCCGGAGTCTAGGGAATGTGCTGGAACCCTTGGCGATAGCACGACGTCCGGCGTCAGGCAGCGTCATTGCTTTTCAGGGCCCCGTGGGCTTCCTGAACTCCCGCAGTCTTTCTAGGCTGGGTTATTCCCTCCTCTTCCATTGTTATTTATTTACATAACATCTTTCTGTTCTTTTAATTTTATCGCTAGCGTATTTGTAAACTCATTCACCTCCCCTTCTGCTTTTCCTTCTTTGCACTCTCTTCTAAATATAACCATGGAAACAAAACAACACAGTTCCGGAAACAAAACAACACAGTTCCACACACAAAGGGGACTCTGCAGGGTAGGCAGAGAGAACCTTAGGTCCGTCTTGAGTCGACTGCAGTTTCTTGTCTTCATGTTTTATAAAGCAGCCCGTGGCTCTCACAATAGAAAGGGGGGCCTGATGAAATGTTGCGCGTCCCTTGCAAAGGCAGTTAAAAGCGGTGCAACAGTTTGCTCTGAACCGGGCGAGGCATCCTCAAGCCCCGAGTTCCCTGGGTGGTTTCCAGTCTGACCGCAGCAGCTTCGGAGGGTGGGGTGACTCACTTGCTGAAGAAAGAACTGTGCGCCGGGCTAAGCGCCTCACCAGCCAGCAGTTTGCCTTTGTGCCCCAGGAATAATAGGGAGATATTGTAAGGGTTGAAAAGAGAGTAGGATGGGAAGGTAATGATGGCATGTATTTGGAAGTGAGCATACACATGAAAAGAATGGATATTGATTAAAAAAATTAGAAGCATTCAACTTGAGGGTGGTTTTCCTTGGAATTGCTGAAGACAATAAAAATATTTATTGAACTCCTACTGGGTCCCCAAATATTGCCCAAGGCTTGAGTTTAGTGTGTGATCCACTCAACCAAAGCCCTGCCCACAAGGTCTTCTATTCTCTTGAAGAAAGAAGGAAAAACAAGGTAATGAACAGTTTCCATAATTTCATGTTCTGGAAATCCCAGGGAGGAAATAGTTGGTAGTAGGCGATCGAGGTCAATTTGAGGTCAGGAAAGGTCTCTCTGGAGGTGGCGTTTGCACTGGGACCTGGAGACTGAGCCAGGGGAGGAGGCATCTGGGCAGAGGTGAATCACTTGCCAGATCCCGGAGCTGCCAAGGGCTTGTGTCAGAGAAACAGGAAGGAGGCACGTGGCCAGCTCAGGCTCCTGCACAATTCGCTGTGAGCTGAGAGTCTCAGAACCAGAATGGAATTTGCAAAAAAAAAAAAAAAAAACAAACAACAAAACAAAGCCAAAAAAGCAAAGCCAAAAAAGGTAAAATCGCTTATCGGCGATATCTAGTTCATGGGTAACAAAGAGAGCTGAGGATCTGATCCGTGCAAATTGTCATCAAAGAACTTCATTGTCAAAATGGAGCATGGCGGACATCAAGGACTGACTCTGGCAGCCTGTGGCCAGTCCGTCTGTGGGATTTCTCTACCACGCTAACTTCAACGGGATTGAGGGTCTGAGTTTGACTCCGACTGTACGACGCTCTGATTCTTAGTCTGTCTCTTTCTGGAACTTCGTGGGAGAGTTACAGAAGGTCCTTGTGTTCTGTTTAGACCGGTACCTACATGTACATGCAAACTGCAAAATGTCATCACTATTATTAACATTCTTCTTTGGTCCGTATTCTCTCACCTCCACATTAATTGGATTTCTTCTAGAAGGTTGCGTTGTATATCATTTCACATTCCATCTACCAATATAGAAGAAGCTCTATAGCATAATAAGTGCTTTATAATCCAAACCTTTTCTCATTTATCACAGTACCAAACATATAGCAAATACTATACAAGATTTGAGGGGAAAATAAAAGTCTTTAAATGCAACGAACGATGGATTGTGTCATGTTTGGTGTCAGCATTAGGGGAATGAATCTGGGACTTTTTAACTATGTGAATCCAAGAAGCATCTCCATCTCTTGGGGTTTGAGGCTTCACATCTGAACAAGGGTGATAATAACAGCCCCTAACTCCTTTGACATGCACTAAGCTTGATGCCTGCAAGTAGGAATCTAAGATTTGTAACGTAAAATCTCCAGACTATTCTATCAAATTGGTCTCACCTGGTCTAAATTGAGCTGGTCTTCAAGGAAAGAAGCAATCATTTCAGGAGGTGATAATAGCAGATAAGCAATTGGTAGAGACTCCCTGTAGATTAAGCATATTGGAGATCTCAGTTTCCACCTCCTTTATCCTCCTTAGGAAAGAGCTCACAGAGATTCTGGAGCTGGTTCCAAAAGAATATACAGAAATCATCCTCCCAGGTAAGGAAAGACACTCCAGATGGCAAAAACAGCACATTGAAAGGCCCAGAGGCCCGAAACAAAACAGCTCATCAAGGAATCGTTAAGTGACTCAGGACAGTTATTTGTGCATCACAGGATAAGAAAACAGTAACTGAGAAGTGAAAGCAAAGAAGCCATATTTTCTTCCAAAATACTATGATCATTTCACTCACAAATGCCAGCTTGCCCCCCACCCCAAGGATCTAGGTTACTATCTGGAAAGATCTTTGAGCAAATGGTTTTTCTTTTCTTCTCAACAATTAAGAGTCAATGAAAAATGCTGCATCAAAAGCTGAATGTAGGGACAACCTCCTGAACATCAGCTGTTACCTGCCAAGGCACCACGTCAGGCTGATTTCTACCCTCGTTCAGGGATCCCAGCTTTGCCAGACTCTGATCCCCACGAGTAAGGAACAGGCCGACCTGCAAGTCCATCGAGGGATCCTGAATGCCTAGACAGTTATTCCGAGAAAATCTCATGAAAATCATATTTAGGTTGGTAGTCAAGGAAGAAGATACAAGAATGCTTTTTGGAAGGAAGCTGGAGGAAGTTTCTTCTCAGGTGCAGAGAGGGGAGTTCATCAGGGTTAGACAATTACCCCAGCATGTCAGAGTGAAGTCGGAGCAACAGTACTATGCTGGGCAGGCAGCTCATGATGACTAGGACATCCTCACCACGACACAGGCAGCCGCTCGGCTGACATGACCCAAGACCCACAACCAACACTCATCTGGAATTTAATGATCTAATTTAAAGGCTGACAAACACTGTTTTTCCAAGGGACCAGAAATGGCCCTCCCTTTTCCTCAACCTGAGTAATTATTCCTCTAACTTGAAGCATAGTGGTGAAAGCATTTTTTTTTTTATTTCTCCAAACCTCCAGTTGAACCCTCAGGCTATATATATATGTATATATATATATATTTTTTTATTTTGTTTTGTTTTTTGTAAGGCATTGTTCATGAACAGTGGCATAGAATTTGATTTGCCAGGTTTCAAGTATTAAGAGCACAACACAAAACTAAGCAATTTTAGACATATGTCAATCTCAAATAAAAAAAGACTTTATGCTGGCACAGGATGTCAATGGTTGAATTAAAGAGAGAAGAATTTCCCTGAGTGAGAGCTGTACATGCTGACATAATACATTGTTAGGGCTCTGTGTTAGGATACGACCAATATGTTTTAATAATTTATTGGTATTTATTTAACACACAAGACTGTCATACCAAATCTAAAGCGAGAGGTCTAGGCTCTCATTGATTCGTATGCCTGGTTCTTATGAGCATCATTAGATGCTCCCTCACACAATTCCCTGGCGTGTGATGAAATTACAGGAGAGTATTTTGGAAACTTCATTAGGGGTGCATTTTGATCTCAGCTTCTGGGGGCCCCCATGGAATACTGCCGAGAGGATTTGCATGAGGCTCTGTCTTTTTCTTTCTTTATTTATCAGACTTTATCTCCTGATGAAACCACAGTTCTATGAGCTAGTCTCATTCAGACACTTTCTCAAAACTGAGCCGGATAAGAACACCACAGGCTGACATGCACAGTCGCTGGAAACAGAATCTAGGTTGATTCTTCCGGACTGCCTTAATCATTAATTCATCTGCTTGGGAATCCATTCATCTTTATTTCACCATTACCTAATGAGGGTAATGGTGACTATCAAAATCCAAAGGCTAGTCATTTTTTTCAAGCGAGTATTTGATAATTATTAATTAATAATGGTGTCAACAATAACCTTAATTTTCCAGGTATTCCCCCCTCAGGATTGACGTTTTAATTATACTGCCATAAGGACAAATGACTACCCCAGAATTAAACTTTAGGTTTACAATTTTCAAATCAGAGGAGCAAGGAGAAGCTATCTTCATGTAAAAATAATCAGTCTTTTTTTTTTTTTTGGAAGAGCCTCAAATGGCAGAGATGAAGAGAGGATAAATAGAGCTGATGAGATGCATTGTGACACTGGTAATTCTCCAAGGGAGGTCCGCACCGTGGAGTTTGCTGGTGTGAATACTCATTGCTTTTATGGAGGCGACAGCCCTGACCCGTCAGGTACTAGTAACACCCAGGACAGACTAGAAATGTCACAAACTACTAACAGTTACTACGCATGATATAGAAGGATGTGTTGAAAAAGAGGTGGCTCTTTAAAACCACCTTCGTCCTGTACGGAGGTTCTAATTCCTCGAACAGATCTTTCTTTCTCCTATAGGGAAGCTAAAATTAATTTATATAAACTGAAAAACATTAGATTGGAATATTTTTTTTTTAGTATTATGGAAACCAGGATGTCACCGTTAGCTCTAAAAATGGGGAGTGATTGATTGATGAACTCAAAAGATCCAAGTCCAAGGTTCAGGCATAGACAGATCGAAGTGTTCCAGTGTTGGCACAGGCTCCTCTTCCAGACCCACTTCTCTTTGAGTTGGTTCCACTCCCAGAGAGGGTCTGTGTCTTCTGCCTGGAATCCCCGGAAGCGTGACTTGCCTTTTACCAGCTCTAACTCCAGTAGAACGAGGACCTTTGGATTATGCGTTAAATTGCATCACCTCATCTCTCCCCAGTCCTCACTTCTATTATCTCAGCCTGTGACCTTATTTGAAGATGAAATAATTGCAGATTTAAGTGGTGAAAGTGAGGTCGCACTGATGAATACCAGGGCAGGGTGGATCCCTAGTGCAATAATACCGGGACACAAACCAGCCCAAGGACTCGGAGAGAAAGTCAAGTCAAAATTGAATTATGCTACACTAGGAAACTTGGTGTGGGAATGTGATGAGGGGAAGGAATAAATATGATTCGGAAAGAAAATAAAAGAGCACGTATAAAGGGGGGAGGAGGGGTGGGCGGGTAGGGATATGGGTAAAAATAACTTGTGTCATATACTGGTACAAATTCCCCAATGTTATACGTGATTTTGAGATGTATATAAATTGTATCAATAAAGAATTCAATTTAAAAAAATTGAATTATGCTGCTACTAGTGAAGGTAGGAGAGAGGCTTGGAGCAGACCCTTCCCTAGAGGCTCCAGGAAGAGTATGACCCCGCCAATGTCTTCTTTTAGAGCTTTTGGTCTCCAAGAGTGTAAGATAAGAGACTCTGTTGCTTAAGCTGCTCAGTTCATGCTACTTCTTATAGCATCCCTAGGGAATCCATACACACTTCCTTTCAGGGATCCGCTGTGATGCTCTGACACCATTTCTAATCGGTTTGGTCTCTACTACATTAATCTTCCTGATCAAGTGGATGGTCGGGTATGTACAACTCTCACACCCATTCCAGGACCAGAGGATGGACTCGGTCCTACCCTATTTGTGCCTAGAAAGAGCGAGCAAACGGCAATTCTCCAGTGAACTGTCAGGAAGCTATCACCAGAGTAAGGAAGCAAGTAAAACAAACAAAAACAAGATACCCACTGAATGAGTTCACCAGAGAAGAGGGGAGAAAAAATGAGGCAATGTTAGTTCAGTGTATTTTTCTTTGCTGCGACAATCTCCGTTTCCTGCTCTGAGTGGCTGGGGACCCCCCCCCCCCCATCAGCTGCCTGCACTCCTTGAAAGCTTTCCCTGAATCCCTCTGATGAAACAGCCTGGCCTGCAGTGTCCCTCCTCCTGTAACATGGCTACCACTGCAATGACAAAACTAGTCATTCTTCTTATATCACTCTTTATGAGCTAGCCACAATTGCAAGCTATTTTACCCATTTATTACTGATAATAATCTCATGAGAAAAATACTATATTATCCCCACCAAGGACCAGAGATGTTACATAAATTTCCTGAAATCATGTAACTAGTGAATATTAGGCGAGACAACTAATGCCTCAATCCAGTTCTTCTGGCTCTGGAGACTGAGCTTTGTCAGGGCATTGCACGCCATCAAGGGAACCTTTGTTTGCCTTATTTTTCCTCATTCCAGTCTCCTTCAGTAGGGGCAGTATTGCATTTCTTAAATGTGGTGCAAATGTCACTGGTGGAATTGACAGTGATTTTAGATTTTAAACACTTCTTATTTAAAAACTGCCAGTAATTACACATAGTTTTTCTTAATGGAAAGAAAGATCCTCTTTTTTATTTTTAGTGATGCTAGATACATTCTTTTTTTTTTTTTTTTTTTTTGAGACAGGGTCTCACTTTGTAGTTCAGGCTGGCCCTGAGCTCACTATGGTGCCCAGGCAAGCCGCCGCGAACTCAGCAATCCTCCTGTCTCTGCCTCCCGAGTGCTGGGATGACAGGCGTGAGCCACCACGTCCAGCATTGTGGTATGCGGTGTTGATTGTTGGTGGGCGTGTCTCCACGCCCAGCATTATATG
>PVIC010054464.1:0-11552 GCA_004025085.1 Thryonomys swinderianus | reverse complement strand
AATTCATATACAGCACATGCAGAAAAGGTAAATATGAGTAAAATTCATACAAAGTAAGCAGAAAAATATAATAAATTCTAATGAATTTTATGTAGTCAGTCTCAGTACAAGTAGACAAACATACATTTCAGCAAAAGGAGTTCTAATGCATAAAAATAATGTATCTGAAGGAATTCTAATGTACATTCCTACATTTAGTGAAATAAATATTTCTCAGTATCCCTTTACCATAAACAGTGAGATTTATATAAATTCTTAAGTATAAAAAATATTAAGCAAGGTCATTGCTTCATGATTATCAGCAAGAAGCATCTTCCAAACTTATGTCTCAAATTTCAATTTTCATTTTAAAAATCTAAAAATTAATTGCAGCTAAGAAAAACCATCTCCTCACTAAGACCCCAAACTTACAAGCACATACAAGCCAATTCTTTCATTAAATATAAAAATGCAAGGAATTCTGGTCAGCACTTGGGAGAATCTTCTAACATGACGTGAAAATTCCCTTCTCAGAACAACCTGTCCCTGAACCTCCTTCCTTTTCATCCAGGACTGGCTTGTGGGTTGAGATTCTGTCAGCTCATTCACAGTTACCACTAAGCTTTACATATCCACAAAGCACACAGGTTTATATCTCTCACTGAATGTGATATAGTTTCTTTTCTCCCTGATGGGAGGATCTGATGCCATTTTCTATGACTATAATTGATAAACCGATTCACTTTCATTTTGGAGATGATGTCTCACTCAGAATTTTTAACTTCAAATATCTGGTCAAACATATTACAGACCCAGTGCACTCGGAGCATTTTGCACCTATATTAATCTTCAGGAAGAGCAGCATACTCACATCATTCTTGTTTTTTTTTTATATTTAGCTATACTATTATTTTTAATGGTAGCAGATGTCTGAGAGAGCAGAGTGTCCAGAAAAGGCCAAACTCATGTCTCTAAACTTGCATTGTGAAATAGAAAATATTCAAAGAGAAATGTGGTGGAAGGGTAAGAAAAATGTGATGGTGATTAAAAAAAAAAGGAAACAAGGCTTATATATTTAGGGGTGAGGATTGGAGGTGGGTAGTGGAATAGAAAAAATAAGAATTAAATCATGTCCTATACTGGTACAAATTCCCAATATCGAGTCTGATCATGATGTGTATATACAATGTACCAATAAAGATAAAAATAAACTAAAAAAAGAAACCCTGGAATTTGCTAATTACATCCAAATACAATGGAAGATCTAGAATAGTGACTAGATCATCAGCCATTTTGCTCATCCTTTACGTTTTTTTATTTGCTTTACAAAATAAACTTCTTATTGGCTTCTATGTTGCTTAAGTTGTTAATATCATACAAGACCCTTAAACAGCCCTGGATAGAAAGTTGCCACTGAACCAACCACAGGTCATCCTCGTTCATTGTGATTCTTAATATTGACACTCAGTAAAATATGCTAACTCAGCATAGCAACCTCTTCCACATTAACACTATGCCCTGACGGTGGAGAGTCTGACTTGTTCCAGACAGGCTACCTGTAGTCAGTAGTAATCTGACATCAACAGACAGAGCCTCACTTCTGCCATGTTCTGTGGTTATAACCATGAGAAGTTGCTAAGTATATATTTATATGAGCAAATTACAACTCTACTGCCCTCCAACATCAGTCATAAAAAAAGAGTCATATTGAGTGATGCTTTTCATTGTATGGTTTGGTCTTTCATTAAGAGTGTGCTAAAGAAGTGAAAGATCACGAATATTCATATTATATTAATTTCAAAATTAATAACAATTTTATTTTCCATTTTCCAGATATTAAACTATGATTATTTAAAAATATTTATTGACTAAATTTATTTCAGTAAGCAATCTAGAAAATATTAAAATAAAACATCTTGTACTGTGAAAAATTAATAGAGGCTTACATACATAACTTCATCACTGACTTGTGGATAGCACTGAACAGATTTTCTCTGCTGATTCATAAGTGGTAAGAGTTCAAAAACAGAAAATGAGAAGTTTATATAGCACTATGCATTTTTATTAATTCTTAAGAAATATTTTATTTAGATTTGCAATATTCAAATACTTAATTCCATATCATAAAAAACATGAAAGATAGCACTCGTTCTGGTCATTGAAATTAAGGGGGATTATAAAGATTAAATATCTATGAGTAGGTAAGAAAATAAAAGATGAAGTGGCTGGTTAGAGATATTTCATAGGAAAGCAGATATTGAATTAGTTTCTGTGGTGAAGGATGGAAATGAATTGTCAAAAAGTGGGGAAGACATTTCATTCAAACCAGTTATGAATGCCATTTCAAGACATACAAGGATTAGAAGAAAGATTTGCTGAGAAGCATATTTCCATTATATATATTTTTTTTCTTTTTTAACTGATTCTATTTATTTATTTATTTGTTTGTTTGTTTGTTTGTTTGTTTTTGAGTCAGGGTCTCGCTTTGCAGTTCAGGCTGGTGCTGAGTTCACTATGTAGCCCAGACAAGTCTCGAACTCAGCAATCCTCTTGCCTCTGCCTCCTGAGTGCTAGGATTTCAGGCTTGAGCCACCAAGCCCAGCTTTGAATTCTGTATTGGTACATTTTATGTATAGCTCATAATCATGCTCAACATTGGGGAATTTGTACCACTATATGACACAAGTTAATTCTAATTTTTACCAATATCCCTACCTACCCACAACTCCCCACCCCATATATATATATATATATATATATATATATATATATATATATATATATATATATGTTATTTTTCTTTCCAAATCATATTCTTTTCCCTCATTACTTTCCCCTACCACATTCCCTTTGAATATACAAATACTTTGATAAAATATTAACTAAAATATATTTTCTAGAAGTTTAGCTTTCTTAATTTGCAGCAAATTATTTGATAATAAACCTGATTCCACTTCTCCCAGTTCATATTAGTATTTAATAATCACCCCCCCCAAAATGAAAGTAGTACCTTCAATACAAGGAGCAGGAAAAATTGGAAGCATTAAGTACCATAATACTACCTAAAAAAATTCATGGATTGTGTTAAGTACATTTATATGTGAAATATTAAAATGATTAAATAAGAAGTTAATATTACTTAATTTGGTAACAGATAAATATCAATGCAGCCTTTAAATGCTTTGGGAAATTGTTAAATAAAGTTAGTCATATGCTTCTTGGCTGCTTTTACTTCTGCCTCTGAGAAGTGTCTGTTCATTTCTGATGCCCATTTTTGAATTTGTCTTTAAATTTTGGGTGGACTGATTTATTTAAGTTCTTTATATATTCTAGATAGTAGCCCTTTGTCTGACAAACAGCTAGTAAAGATTTTTTCCCATGTTGTTGGTTGTCTTTTAGATGTGCCAGTGATTTATTTTGCTTCACAGAAGCTTTTTAGTAGGATGAGATCCCATTTATTCTTTCTGCTAGTTCTCATGCTATAGAGGTTTTGCTCATAAAGTCTCTGCCTAAATCAATGTATCCAAGAATTTTTCCCAATCTGTTTTACAGCAGGTTCATCATTTTTGTTTTAATGTTTAAGTATTGAATCTATTGTGATTTTAGTTTAGTACACGGTGAAAGAGATATATCTAGCTTTAGTTTTTTGGCAGGTTAAAGCCCAGTTTTGCCAGCACAATTTGTTAAAGAGGCTGTCTTTCTTCCATTGAGGATGTTTGGCTCCTTTGTAAAAGAAAAGATGGCTTAGTGTATCTGGAATTGTTTATGGATCTTCTAATCTATCCCACTGATCCTTGGGTCTGTTACCTTGCCAGTGCCATGCAGTTTTTATCACAGTGGCTTTATAGTACAGTTTTAAATTGGGGATTGTAATACCCCCTGCCATGTCCTGATTGCTTATAATTGCTTTTGCTTTCTAGGTCTCTTGTAGTTCCAGATGAATTTCTGGATTATTTTCTCTAGCTGTGTGAAGTATGGTGTTGGGATTTCAATTGGAATTGCATTGAATCTGTATAGTAGATGTGGGAGTATACCCATTTTGACGATGTTGGTTCTCCCTACCCATACAAACAAACATTCAACATCACTGGTCATTCAAGAGATGCAGAGAAAACAAAACTGAGATTTCATCTACTCCTCAAAGAATGGCTGCTATTGTGAATTTAACTAGCAAGAAATGGTGGTGAGGCTGCAGGGAGAAAGGATTACTTCTCCAGTGTTGGTGGGATTGTAGATTTGTACAAACATTGTGCAAATCAGTGTGGAGATTCCTCAGAAAACTAGGATTAGAGGTCCCATTTGACCTTGCTATTTTCCTGCTAGGAATATACTGAAGGAAATAAAATAATCATATTGTAAATACTTATGTATATTCATGTTCATAGCAGGTAAATTTGTGATAGCCCAATCCTGGAAACAACCCAAATGCCTGTCAATTAGAGATTGGATAACGAAGATGTGATTTTTCTATAAAATGGATAATAGTCTACCATAAAGAATAATAAATTTCATCCATTTGTGTGCAAATGGATACAACTTGAGGAAACACTAATAGATGAAATAAGTAAATCACAGATATGTAAATACCATATCTTTTCTCTGGTATGAAAAGCTGTAGATGTAAATGAGCTTTAGAATGCATGATAGATTTTGTGAAGTAGAAAATATCCAAAGAAAATGTGTTAGGGGAAAGTAATGAGGGGAAATAATAAGTATGATTTGGAAAGAAAAAGACATAACATTCATATAGGAGGTGGGGGTTGTAGGGTGGGTAGGGATATGGGTAAAAGTGAGAATTAACTCATGTCATATACTGGTACAAATTCCCCAATGTGGAGCATGATTGTGAGCTGTATATAAGATGTACCAATAAAGAATTCAATAAAACAATGAGAATTAACTTGTGTCATATATGGGTACAGATTCCCCAACGTTAAATGTGATTTTTAGCTGTATATAAAATGTACCAATAACTAATTCAATTAAAATAGTCAGTGAATAATATTTTTTAAAATATCAAATAATTTTATATCATACCAAATAGAAATGTTGCAACTAACAATGTGAAAAATTGATAAGGTTTACATCTGAAACTACAAAAAGAAAATTTGAAAATACAAAAGAAAACAATGTTAGTTATTTTCAGTGCCAAAAGTAATAAAACAAATTCCAATTAAATGATAATACTAAATAACTAAACACATCAGAAATTGTAATATTCATAAGTGAAAGTCAATGGAAAGTGACCTTAGACAAAGTGACTAAAAGAGTTTGAAGATTCTAAGCTAAGAGTTACAAAAAAAGATACAAAACATGGCTGTAGTGTGTCATAAAACAGGCTGAAATCAAGTATGTACAGAGAACCAAAAGATTCAGCCACCCAATTTCAGATCCCTATATATTCCATATAGTAGATATATTACATATAATTCATATATTTGTCTTAATTTGTATGGACTCTAGGTCTTAAGCTGGATGAAGTAGAATTTCATAACTTCATATTAATACCAAGTAATGTTCATATTTATTTATAAGATATTTAATTAACAAAGGTGAGATTCAATCTTTTTTTCAACATGTGATTATAACTGGTATATATCAAAACTATATTTCAACTACATACTATCAGCATAGGTACAATTCATTAACATTATCATGAACACATAGACCTTCCAACTTACACATTATTTTCTTGTCTTTTATGTATTTTAAGATGCTATTATTAATATCTAATGTAGTTAGATATTACTTCAAGATTATTATTCTTTTAGCTCAATCCAAATATTCTATTGAGCAGATGGCATGGAACTTAATTTTAATTATTTTATTTGGAGGCATTTAGTTTTCAATGATTGTAATCCTTACTCCCTTGAAGGTTTTTTAAATCTTAGTTTATATTCTGGAATTGTTATTTTTTTCTGCTTACATTAGGGTCTTTTTCTTAATAATCTGCATATCTTTCTCCAAATATTTTGTGAGGTTAAAGGTAAAATTCTTACTAATTAAATGTTGCCTGTTGAATTTCACATAGTTTTAAAATGGAATTGACTTATGTCATATATTGGTACAAATTCCCCAATGTGTGATTGTGAGATGTATATAAATTGTACCAATAAAGAATTCAATTGAAAAATTGAGGTTTTTTTCCCTACACAAGGTTTGACTTGGATTTAATCAGCTGCCAAGCTGCCAACTCTTGGACTTCAAATAAAATTTAATAAAAATATGGGGCCAGAGATTTAGCCCAATACTGTGCCTCCCTTGGAAGCAGAAGGGCTGAATTTTGATCACTAGTACTGAAAAAACAAACAAAAAAAAAACAAAAAAAATGATTTAAGACATTGTCAGACATATATCAATCACAGTAGTGTTTATGTTTACAATGTCCTTGTAGAAACTAGACTGCACATCCACATTATTAGTGTAATTTAACTCACATAATTCCATTTCCATATTTTAGAGATACTCGTTTTTACACTTGTCCATTGATAGTTATTGCTGAAGGCATGTTATTATTTCATTCTGTGGCAGGTTAAGTATGGCCTGCTATTGGAGGAGAGCTAAGAGGACATCTTGGTGGATCACAAATTAATGAGTTAGCTGTTAGCATCTTTCACTGACCCTATGCTGGAAAATTCTAGGAAAAAAAAAAAAAAACTACAAGAAAGAGCAATGGATGAATGGTGCTGAGTAAAAAGAATTTCCGTATTCTTTGTTTTTTGGATGGTAACTAATACTCCATGGACTCATTCACAGTTCCTCATCACTCATGTGGTTCTACATAAACCTGTTATACTTCTCACATCACAATATTAGATCCTGTCACTATCGAGTGAAGCTGGAACCTATTTCATAGTATGTAAGAATCCAAGCTAATTTCATTAATGATCCATACCAAGCCATTCACACTGATGATCCATTCATACTTTAGTGTCTACTTTCTTCTGTCTCTTGTTGTTTCCAGTTTGGAAAAAAATTATAGTGAATATTTCTTGTTCAAACTCAATATGATATTTGCATGTAGAATTTCAGCCCTTTGTAAGTACTATTTAGTAATAAATTGTGTTGAATTTCTTAAGGAAAAGTGCATCAACTTAACACAAACAAAATTTGTTTAGCATCTCATTATTTTCAGGAATATAAGAAAAAAGAAATTGCATAATGAATTTTCAACATTATGTACAACTTATTTTTATATTTGTAGTATTCTGCTATGGTATAAACTATGATGGGTAATATATATTTGGAGGAATGTCTCATTTTGTGAAAAAAACACAAAAAAGTTATGAAAATTTAAAAAACTTTCCACAACATACATAAAAAGAATAAATTGACAGAAAGTAAAACAACACAGCTAAAGGAGATAGAATACCTAACTAGAGATAAAATATAACATTGATTTGATTTTAATGTTACCTGACTATTATTTCTACTATTAAAATATGGCTGAAATTCAAATAAATTATTTTTCATAATTTCTTTGTAAGAATCTAGCCATACACACACACACACACACACACACACACACATTGTATATACACATCATAATCACACTTAATATTGGAAAATTGTACCAGTATATGACAGTTTACTTCTCATTTTTCCCATTCCCTTATCCACCCCACAAACCCCACCCCCTAAATACATATATATTTTAAATGATTTTAAAATTAATATATACATGGCATTACATGATCACTTTTTTGACTTGTCTGAGAATATTTAAAAACATTATTTTAACTGACAAAACTTGTACATGATGTTTTTGATGAAGCAGCAATCTCTCTGTTGGTCCTAAGAATCTGTGTATTCTCATGATAATTGAATAAATCTGCCTTGAGTAAACTAGAATAAATTCCATAATGTGAATCAGCTTCAATCACTCAGCTGATGACCTTAAGAAAAAAGACTGATGAGTCTGTAAAAGTAAATATCCAACATCTTTTCTCTTTTCAGACTCAAAACTCAATCATCAGTTCTGGGTTATATTTCTAACTACCTGGCAAAAAATGATGGATTTGCCTGTCCCTAAATTCACACACACACACACACACACACACACACACACACACACTTTTTTTTGTTTTTTTGTTTTTAATACTGGGGATTGAATTAAGGCCTTCATACTGAGCTACATTGTATTTTATTATATTTATTTTATTGTATTTCCTAATTTTAATGTTAAAACATATTCCAGTGTCATTAAATTGACTGTTCCAGGCTCAAACTTCTGAATCTTCTCATGGAATCCTCCAGTATGGTGAGATCACACCCCTCCCAACACTGCCATTGCTTAGTTTTCTCTGGAAAACCATCACTAATATACAGGATAATATTTTAATAGTATATTTTAGAGATTTCTTTACCTAACCATTTAAAATAATAAAATTGGGTATTTTTTCAGGATATACTGAATAATGTCCATAAAATAACTAATAAATGCTTAATGAGCATAAAGATTCTCAATATAATTTATATTCCATATGTTTGCCTACTGAAGAACAAAAGGAAAATAGGTTAACATATAATATTTTCATATAACAAACAAGTACCACTAGATTTGAAACAACAGATTCAAAAGTGTTTATATTTTAATTTGTTTTAGCTCTGGATACCATTAAAAGTACTGTATTTTTACAATGTGTATATATATAGTGTACCAATAAAGAAATTTTCTTTAAAAAATAGCAAAACAATCCCAGCACTCGGGAGGCAGAGACAGGAAGATTGCTGAGTTCACGGCGGCTTGCCTGGGCACCATAGTGAGCTTAGGGCCAGCCTGAACTACAAAGTGAGACCCTGTCTCCAAAATAGCAAAACACAGATTAAGTTATCTTTGGTCAGACAAGCACTTTTCTTAAGCAACAGAGCCCTAATATATGTCAAAAATAATATATGATTTTTAAGTCAAGAAAAAATTCTCTACTGTTCAGCGCTGAAACCCTGAGTTAATGAAAAAGAGTAGATTATTTTTTAATCATTCAAGAAAATGGTCAAGAAAGGCCTAAATTATTTAATCATAATAGAAATGGATTAAAATTTTCCCACTTTCCTTCAACTTATTGAATAGGTATAGTTTGAAGGGAAGAAAAACACCACATTTTAAAATGATTTTACATTAGGTGCTAGTTTGGCTTTCCATCGCTGCAAAAAATATTGGCAATCACTTTAAAAAGCAGGAAGGTTTAGTTTTGGCTCAGATTTCTGTTAGTTTCAGTCCATGTTCAGTTGACCTCATTGCTTTTAAGCCTGTGACAGGCAGTGAATCATGTCAACAGTGGTGGAAATAAAGCTGCTTATGTCAAGGTGCTATAGGTAGGTAGGCTAACCAGACATCCTGTAGGCAGTTAGGTAGGGTTGACCCTCAAAATGTCAATGTGCAAGATAGCCAAGGAGCCAATTAGGAAGGCAGTCAAGGAGCTAACTGGGAGGACAATCAAGACACATTCACTGAAGGTTCTCATTGCAAAAAGAAAGAAGCTACAATATTTTTTTTTCTTTTGAGACAGGGTCTCGCTTTGTATTCAGGCTGGCCCTGAGCTCACTATGCAGTCCAGGCAAGCCTCAAACTCAGCAATCCTCCTGTTTCTGCCTCCCAAGTGAAGCTACAATATTAATGTAAGATAAATAGTAGTGACTGGTGTTTTAAATAGGTATCAATCCCCTGGGTGAGTGGCCAAGGTCTTAACCCACCTTTCCTGGGAAAGACCCTTCACTGGAAATCCTTATATGCTTGTTACATGATTTGCTTTCCCATCAGATTCCCCTTTAAACATTATTAATCCCATTAGCTGATCATAGTTTTGTCTACTTTTTGAAACTTATTGGTTGGCCCTACTTTGAACCCACCACACCTCATAGCTTTGTTCCCTAAATATTCCCTGGAAAATGGGGTCCTGGTTTCAATATTCTTTAGTTTACCACAAGAATCTTCTCATTTTATACACACCCACAACCCTACACCCCCCCCACACAACATACATATATATATATATATATATATATATATATATATATGTGTGTGTGTGTGTGTGTGTGTGTGTGTGTGCATACACATATATACACAAATATACATACACACATATGTGTGTGACAGTTTTAACTGTTACTTTAGGAATAGAAATGTGAAAAACAAGTTTACTGTGCCCCATTAGTAAGCTTAAATGATTTGTACTACTCAATTTAGTTATTTTACTAAGACACTTAGAAGCACTTCATGACAAGCAAAAGAACTATTGATGACTGTGGGATGTATATTGTCAGAAGGAACAGTTTGGAAAGGATGAGCACAGGCAGAAGTAAATGTTGAAACTGTGGAGAAAAAAAGAGTAAACAATGAAAGTATTTTCCATCTCTGAAGGTTGAGACATTCACTATCTATTTTTCTGACATCTTTGCTCCTCTCTTACTTTCTGCCTGAGGCTGAATCCTATGGTTCAGAAACAAGTACTTTATATTTTAGATGGGGAATTCCTTGGAAAATTTCCCTGCAGTGAACAATGTGTGGTGTTAACTTCTTTAATAGGAGTTATATTACTGTTACTGCTTGCGTTTAAATGTCCCCCTAAAGCCTCATCCTCTCTCAAAGTGGCTGAATCTAGATTGTATGACTGATTCACGGTGGGGTTAGGCCCAAGGCACAAGGATTAAGGGTGTGAGTGCTGTTTGCCCTAGGTAGTTTCAATAAGATAAAAGCTGCAGAAAGAGGCTGTTAAGGCGCCTTGTTGCTTTCCTACCTTCTGTTCACCATAAACTGTTTTTCTTCTGCCAAGTCATGCTCCCTTGGACTCAGATGATTATGGACTGAAATCTCTGCACAGTGCACACAGAATAAACCTTTCCTTCTTTAACTACAGAGGTCAGGTATTTTGTCTCAACAGCAGGAAAAAGTATACAATTACTAACTAACTCAGTTTATGAGACTGGATTTTATTTATCATGCCCAAGATTCAAGCTACATATTTCTTTACACAACAAGCTAGAGAGGCAGAAAAATAAAGAAAGATAAAATAAAATTGGTAGAACAGAGGAAAAACAGAACCTGATAAAGGACAATATTCAAGCACAAGAGGGTCAAAATGCCAAGTCATTGCCTTCTTACACATAAAAGGTTAAGATGGACTAGATATGCATGCACATGCATGTGCATGCTCACACACAAACACACATCCAACCTATGTGGACAAAAAAAAAAAACACTCATTGTCACATGCTTTTACTTTCTTTGCCATTATGTTCAGAAACCTTGCTTCAATTTGGATCACCAGTGAATCTCCTGCCACTGAGAAGGGTCAACTCAGAGGATCTGAAACATTAAAGAAAAATAATTTTCCTTATTCCTGGGTGGATATTGACAATTTAAGACTTCCTTTCTGTGCTTCAAGAAGCCCTGCATGAGTTTATGAAAGTAATCCACAAAGTGCTTTCATTCTGCAGGCTTGCTCCTGGGTACACATGCAACCTGCTGTGTTAAGTTCTGCAACAAGAAGGCTTCACTTGTTTATTGGTGCAAACGTGTGAGGATACAAAAAAAAAGTAAAGTAACCCATTAGGAAGTGCCATAAAATATTTAA
>PVIC010054463.1:0-11513 GCA_004025085.1 Thryonomys swinderianus | reverse complement strand
TGTAGCCCAGGCAAGCCTCAAACTCAGCAATCCTCCTGCCTCTGCCTCCCAAGTGCTGGGATTACAGGCGTGAGCCACCATAATCAGCATTGTGGTATGTGGTTACCAGGGATCCAATCAGGGACCTTGTGCTTGCTGGGCAGGCACAGGAACCACTGAGCTAAATCACCAACCCATAATTCTGGGAGTTCTTACCACCCTGAAATTGTAAAATATTGTGTGCATCTGTATCCACTTTTCCAGAAATAGTCTATAGTTTTATATTAGGCTCTAAAAAGGATTTATAAGTCTCAAAAGGTTAAATAAGTTTACTATAAAAGGAGAGAAGAAAATCCATTTTACTTTCTATTAGTAGATAGCAATAATAATAGTTTAATCAACATTTACTTTGTACTTTCATGATTTTGTGTACTTCTTTTGATATTCTCATTTAATTTTTAAACAATTTGCTATTTAATTGGCACATGAGGAAGCTAAATACTGTAAATTCTTCCAAATTCTGTGTCTAGTTAAGAGCACAAAGAGATTCTTCAGAGCTATGTTCAGCCACCACGCTGTATTTCCTTCACTCCTTAATTATTTTGGTTTAAAAATAGCATTTAAATTTGTATCACTGGCAGTCATAGACTGGTCATGGCTCAGATTTCTGACAGGGCACCCCATTTTCACAGCATAGAAATAACTGAAGTCATAGCTCAATACTTGGATATACTTCCCTCATTATGCAATCTTACTAACAGATCAGCTTTGGATTCCAAGTGGAAAAGTTGTGGTTCGTCACCTAATTGGAAGACATTATGCAAGGCCTGTTCAGCCATTAAATTCTGCTTATTAGGTTAATGATAAGCAAGTTTCTGGTATCCCTAATAATATAAAACATTATAGCAGCAATAAATTTGTCTAAAATTTATTTATCAGTTCTTGGGTAAGTGGTTGCCAATCCCCAGAAATAGCTCTGGGTGTTAAGGAAATGTACTTCCTGAGAATAACACTGAAAATCTGCCTGATTCTCAGAGGTCCTCTTTCAGAGAGTTTTTAAAGGAGGACATTAAATTGATTGTACCAAATGTGATGAGTGATAGGCTGTATCCAATCATTTGTGCACTTGAATGAGTGCTGGGCTTATGGTCTGCCTGAATTTAAGGATAAATCAATGTTAGAGACTGTAGCTAGAGAGTCTAGCTACCCATTCACCTTTCACCTCTGAGTGATTACTGTGCTTACTTGGCATTTACATTTGTAAAGTGCTTTGGCCCTCAAATGTCACACTTTATGATTGCTGCTTCAGAGGAGGAGAGACTGACAGGGCTGTAGACAGTAAGGGGCTAATCTGGGTTCTGGAGTTCCTTGAGGTACGGACATGGTTAGTTATCTGACACTGCTAACCTCGTATATTTTATTGTTTTCCTTCCCCTCTTCTGCTTTTCACCTTTTGCCTTCCAATTATACTCTACAAATATTCTTAAATTCCAGAAATGCTTAAGATAAGGGGAACTGGCATCAGACAGGCTCTTGCCCAGCACAGGTGACCTTTGTCAATTAATTCAACTGCTCTAAATCTCATATGTAAAATTGGACTAGAAAAACATCACTTATAGAATTGTTATGAACCTCTTAATTTACTGATATACATACAAATACATAATATTATATATAGTTCCTATTGAGAATACCTGTTATACATTTTGTTAGCAATAACAGCAACAAAGCAATGTGGAGTAGAGTAAAAAGAGAGGTTTACCTCTGCAGCATAGAACAGAGGTTTTGTGACATTTTTGATGAGGAGAAATTATTAAGATCTGAAGCAATCTGAGAGATCTTCAACAGGCTGTGACATTTATGCCTATGTCATAGATGACAGCCTTTGGATAAGCAGGCCAGAAAGGAAGGGGGAACTCCTCTGGTGGTTTTGTTTTTCTTTAAGTTTTTTTAAACTTCTATTACAATAGAGTCTAGTCCTTTATCCTTTCAATGTGGGCTGGAGCTGGTGCCTGGCTTCTAATGAATAGAATATGGTAGAAGTGGCACTGCGTGACTTTAGATAATAGAGTAGAAGATGTGGTACTGTTAATCTTTAATGCATCCACCCTCCCATCTACCTACCTACTTACTTATCTACCTAGCTACTTATTTAATGTTATCAATGATCTTACTTATGTATGTATGTATGACACCAAGCATCCCTGGTTGCTAAGCAGGCAGAGCAGACAAGTATAGTTAAGAAATACTTTTACTTTGAGCAGGGGAACCACAGCCCAGCACTCAGCATCTATGTTGTAGTCTTAATCCTGCTTTATCAATTGATTACAGATAGGTATTACCATAGTAGGACAGAAGGCTGGGATAACAAAATAAACTCCTGGGTGCCCTAAACTGGTACCTTCTGAAGTATGATATGTTTCAAGAGACCCAATCTGAGATCCTGATAAAACCACAAAAGCAGACAGTTTTGAAAAATGAGAAATTATTACCAAAAAAAATTGAAATAAGTCATTTAACTTCACTTGTTGTTAGTCAACTTAAAACCCTTAAGTTTGGAGGTCACACTGCTGGGCAATATATTACTGGTTTTCCACTAGCTTTTAGATAAAACCTCTGATATATAGATCATAACAGTTGCTTCAGCCTTTTCTCAAGGACCTGATGGCCACTTTTGGTGGGAACACTAACTCACCCACAGATGTCTGATGGGTGACAAATGGAATAAAAAATCTTGTCCTCTCTGTCTTTATGTTGTGTCTATTCCCCTTGCTGTCTCAACTCTTGAGTCAGATTCTACTCAGCTCTGCATATAACATGTTTATCACTTAAGAAATGTTTTATCCAAGTTAATGATATAGGGTTAGTTTGGACTAGAGCCCACTGAAGCTGGAATGTGTTTTTCTACCCAACTCTAATGTTTTTCCAACAGCTCAGCACTAACAGTCTTTTGGTCCTATCATAAGACTAGGATGATTATGAAAGATGATGACAACAGCTGTAGGAGTAACATAGCAGTTTTGAGCAAAGCTGCCTGCCTATTAATACACCAAGTACAAGGCCAGGGTGTTTTGCTCAGGATCACAGTGCCAGATACATGTGCATTCCACAGCTTCTGGGGCAATCTGATAGTGACTACCTGATGGTCCAATCCATCATAAGGGGAAATAGCCTTCTGACCCATGCTCCTGGCCAATGAAAGTTACTAGGGTTTCACCCACCCCAGCAAATCAATAAAATCTGCTGTTGTCTTTGTTCTGCAAATCAGTTGACCAGTTGCTCAACTCTTTCACCAAAATCAGTCTGGCTGAAGCCCTTGTTCCCCTCTCTCCCCAAACACTATGCCTAACAACTGGGTGTACTAGCAATATTTGGTCCAGTCTTGCTTCTAATATCTCTATGTCAGAAGATATCACCTGGTATCATATTGATGGGCTGATATGCATACCTACCTAGATCAACCTATTTATATCTATCCACCTACCTACCTGCCTGCCTTTGGAGCCCAGACCTACTCTGTATGAAGTCAGGTACCCCGAGGCCACCATGGAACCATGTGGGGACATATCACAACTGGAGATATATCCCAAGGAGTCTCAGCTTCTCCCATCTCAGCTGTGTGGTTCTTGCAGCTCCAGCATTGGATATATAAGGACCCTTCAAATAATTCCAGTTCTAGCCATCATAGGACAGTAACTGTGTTAGTGAACCTGAGTGAGGACTGCCTACTTGATTCCAGTCAACCATTAGAATCCTGAGAGATAATAAAATGTTTTAATCCACTAAATTTGAGAGCAATTTGTCACTCCACTGCAGCAATAGGAGCAATAGCTAAAGGCCTGAGAGCACTTAAAAGCCAAAGCAAATTTGTAAACTAAATAACAAAACTGCAAAACCAGTAGTATTAAGTTAAATCCAGTAATTTACTTTGATGGATGATGTTTTACAGGCTCCAAACGGAAGCAAATGCTATTAAAAGGGGATTCTGCAGAGCTTTGGGAAGATTGCCATGTGCAGTGTGTGTGTGTGTGTGTGTGTGTGTGTGTGTGTGTGTGTGTGTGTGTGTGATGACTCAGTTCTCCAGCACACAGCTCCATCCGAACTACCTTTGCATGGGCAGTGTACAGTGACTCTTGGCCCCCGCATACTCGCACCTATCACCAGAGTGTTCTGTTTCTGTCCTTGTTCCTTTCACACAAGCCCACATCAAGGAAAGATGTTCTCGCTGGTACCAATAGGAGTGTATTTAGAAATATACAAATTGAGACACTAGCATTCAGTGTAAACTTTCAATTATAAAAGAGTCATCTGAAGAGCTTTGGCTTTCAAAGACATCTATTTCTTCTAAGATGAAGAGGAAAACTAAAATGCAAGATTTAAAACCTCTTGTAGGGAATTATCAAAGAGACTGAAAGTTTTAGGGTGCTTTGCAGGATTGCAAGGAAGGAAGTTTGTGCTAGGCTAATTCTAAGCAAAAGCTTAGAAGTGGAGTAGAGTTGTGTTACAGTACAGTGAGAGTCTGAACAATTAGTATGCACCATTTTTTGCTCCTGAGCAAGGTAGTAGCAGGATGAAAGTTATATTCAGAATTTGCCTGCCTTCAGCAAATAGGTAGGCAAAACTGAGGCTGGACCCAAGGATACTGGCAAATGATCTCTTCTACTATATTAATTTCAGCACTTAAAATACCAGGGCTGGCCCAGTCAAAAAATGGGCATGTGAAATGGAAAGATACTTCTCAGATGAAGGAGAAATAGCAAATATATGTATGAAAATATGTTTGACATCACTGATCATTCGTGAAATGCAAATTAAAACAACACTAAGAATCCACCTCACTCCAGAAAGAATGACTGCTACCAAGAAGTCAACAAATAGCAAATGCTGGTGAGGGTGTGGGGGAAAAGGAACACTTTTCCACTGTTGGTGGGTGTGTGGAGTGGTGCAAACACTGTGGAAATCAGTATGGAGATTCCTCAGAAAAACCAACAGTAGAGGTTGCATTTGATCCAGCTATTCACTCTCTTTAATTCCTGAAAGAATTAAAAGCATCTTTATACAGTGATATATGGGGATTCAAGTTTATGTGGCACAGTTTGTAATAGCTAAATCTTGGAAATAGCCCATCAACTGATGAATGGATAAGGAAGATGTGGGATTTTTTTTTTTACACAATAGAGTACCACCCTGCCATAAAGAAGGATAAGATTCAGACATTTATAGCTAAATGGATGGACCTTGAGACCATACTCTTAAGTGAAATGAATTGAGCAAACATATTTAAATACTACATTGTTTCTCTAGTGTGATAAACTGAAAGTGGAAATAAGGACTAAAATGCATAATAGACGTTAGGCAATGGGAAGAATATATTCAAATGGGAAAGGGAACAAGGGGGGAGGGAGAAAGGAAGAAAGATCCAAGAAAAAAGTGAAAACAGAAGGAAAAAAATGGAAACATAGCTTTTTGAGCATAAGGGGGAAATGGGATAAAATAAAATAGATTTTTTAAAAATCAGAGTTGGAACATCACACTGTGCCCCAAAGTATGTGCAATTATTATATGTAAACAACATTTTGAAATTTATTTACCAAATTGTCATCTATCTGTGGAACTGTATTGGGATGTTTGAAAAATACGGTACAAATTTTGAATTGAGTTTAGTTTCAGGACTTAAGGATTTATGGTGTTCTTCCTTCCATTCCTGTTTGTCATTGATGAATGATACAACCTTGGTCAAACCATTCATGTCCCAACACCTCTGAGCCTTCATTTATCAAGCAGGGGATAATGATATATACGTTCTCTTCATGTTATAAATATTAAATATATATTAAATCTTCAAGAAACTTCAAGCCTTTACAGATTAGAATGAGTTTATACCTTTTAGAGAACACTTTCATGTTAGATTATGTGTACAAACTGTTGCAAAAGAAATGATTTTACTTTTTACAGCACAAACTGTTTTGCAATAGAAAAAAGTCCTCAGAACTCCTCAGCTCCCAAATATGAGTTTTAAAGTTTTATAGATCTTGACAGTTTATATACATGAATACATTAATAATGCACAATATAGATATATTGTATTTTGCTATTTTCAGTAAACTTTAGTATTGTCATGCAATTCTATTCATACTTATAATTTTTAGAAGAGTTCATCAGATATCTATAGCACAGTTGACTAGGTTAATTCCTGCATTGTTTGAAGCACATCTGTATGTGTAACAAGTTTCCTTCCTCTTCTCCCTCCTTCTTTCTTGAAAAGGAAAAGACAGCAGATTATAAAGCACCAAAAATTAGATTATTGAGACCAAACTCGTTGAAGAGATTGGCTCTTCAACTCTCTTTTAAAATAATTTTTTTTTTGAGACAGGGTCTCGCTTTGTAGTTCAGGCTGGCCCTGAGCTCACTATGGTGCCCAGGCAAGCCGCCGCGAACTCAGCAATCCTCCTGTCTCTGCCTCCCGAGTGCTGGGATTACAGGCGTGAGCCACCACACCCGGCAACTTTTAAAATAATTTTAAAGAAGTAATTTCTTCAATTACTTTTTAAAATAGGATTAATGTGTTTTGAGATGTCAAACCTTGGAGTATAATTAAAAACTCAGCGTAGACCAGGATCAATTAGTAAGATCCCGTCAATGAAATTCTTAATTTCTTTGAGCTAGGGGGATGGGAGAAAGCACTTCCCTTTCTGAGTACCTTTGAAGTGTTTTGGGGTGCATCACCCACAAGCAGGCTTTGTGGAAATGAGGCTTGTTTAGGTTAAGCAAAGCTGTGAATGGACCAGCTCTGGCTGGAGGATAACTGAGAGTAAATACAAACTTAGCCTCTAGTGATGTTAGAAGGGCAGCATTTAGAGAACATCTCTACTCCTAGCCAGACCAGGGAAAGCTTACATATTCATCTGCAGGCGGTTCTCTGACTTCAGAGTGATTAGAAATCTAACTGCTGGAGGCTTGCATTCATCACTCAGAGACAGCTGAGCTGCAGCAACATGGGAGTTGGACAGGGGATACCAGTCCAAGTAAACAAGGGCACCAAATATCAGGAAACAAGTGAAGCTGGAGCAATATCATCCCACATCTCCAAAGTTGCCTTTACTTTCAGCAGTCACTTTCTTGACATTTTGGAGTTAGAATCTAGGCATTGCAATGGCTAAACCTTCAATATCCAACTTCCCAGAATTCTGTCATACAGGCTGCTGCACTGCCACCAGGAAACTGAAACAAGATCACAGTGCAGCAAATTCTCCTCTGGCACCACAGCCCCAGTGTTCAATGAACTGCTTTGCAAATGGTGTAAATATTAACTTTGTGATTGTGTGCCAAGCTAGAGTTAGGCAAGACCAAAACAGTGATGATCAGCACTCATAGTCAGGTCAATGATAAAAAAATAAATTTCAGTTTTGCTCTTTGTTTTTATGGCTAGGCAGAAACATTTGTCTCCAGGGAGGAGCAGACCACACCATCATTCTGTTAATACATTGAGTCCCAAATTTGGCTTCTGAATCCCTAAATACAGAAAACTAGGCCCTCCCACAGCGGTTGCTTATGACATTTCTGTGTGTATGTGGGATGGGTGGAGGCACTTCTGGAATGTGAAGTCCTGAGTCTGAGCTGAAGACTACTACTGTTCTTGCTAATGGAGAAAGCATCCTAGAGACATAGATGGAAGTATAACACATGCTGATTGCCACCTAAAAAGCATGTTTCTTGTTCAACAGCCTCGACATTATGATTCGCCCCAGAAACCCTGCTTCTTACCTCCTTAGCACTAGTTCCCTATTAGCAGCTTCTGATGGTTATTTTTCCTCAGGTTTTTCCAGAACACTTGGAAATGTGGAGAGATACTACTTAGTTTAGCCTCTGAACCTCAGGGCAAAGGCCTTTGGTTTCCGTGAAAACTGAGTCCTCTAACAGGAGGAGAGAAACTCTTTTTGCCAACCATAGAACCCAGATGCCGACCTGTCGTAGCTCAAAGAGGCTGGAGGGGCTTCAGAAAAACTCAGAAAAGCAGTTATTAGAGGAGGGGAGGTCTCATCTCACCCATGAGGGAACTGAGAAGAAAGAGGTTGGTGCTCACTCAAGGCCACACACAGGGAGTTAGTGAAACAGCTAGGTTGGAACTCAGGTCTCTTTCCATTGGCACAGGGGAGAGGATAAGAGCTTTGATGAGTCCTTTGTCTCAGCACTGGGTCTCTTCAACCTGAGCAGATTTGCAAAAATCTGTTTTATGTAAGAGGCTTTGAAAACCGATTGAAAACTATGACACACTTGAACGTAGCAGTGGTTCTGGTTTCAGCCACCATATTTTTCTGCTAATCCACTGGAATTATTTATACAGCATTCACAAAAGTCTCTAGTTCTTTGTAACAGACACACACAACACTCTGTTTAAAACATCTACCAAATCCTGGATTGCATATGTTCTGGAATGTAAGAAATTAACTTTGTAACGGCTTTGTGTAAGGACATTTTTTCTAGATTTGCAACAACTAGCCTTTTTCTTTTTATGATTGTTCCAAAAATTCCTGTGTAATTATGGATAGATATGTATATTCCTAACTATAACTTCCTGAAATAAAGACAATCATGACAGTTTTCCGTGTCCTTTGTAATTTGCAAATATTATGCCATTTAATTCTTAACAGTCCAGTCACATTGGCTCCATTTATGGCCATATTCTTGACCTCTCCCAGGTCTAGTGGGAAGGAGATTTGAACCCAGATGTACCCCTGATTTTAAAGCTAAATCCACTAAGACCAAAGGATATTTCAACTCATAAGTTCAATTATGAACATATATATTTTTATTTTTTTGCAGTACTGGAGATTGAACTCAGTCCCTTGTGCTACCAAGGCAAGTGTGGTACCACTTGAGCTAAATCCCTGGCCCATGAATATGTCTTTTAAAGTTCAGTTGAGGCATATGAAAAGCTCTACATTTTATTTTTATTGTCTTGGGTTTTATTCATTTGTTTGTTTTGAGGCAGGGTCTTTCTATGCAGGTGAGGCTGGGTTTAAACTCACTACCTAGCCCATATTGGCCTTGAATTGACAACAATTCTGCTTCAGGCTTCCAAATGCTGGGATTATGATTTGCAGCACCACATTCAGCCTGTGTATTTTCTTTTTAGTTCTATCTTCAAATAAAACACATTTTATCCACCTCATATTAACCTAAAGAAACAGTGATTTATTTCAAGAAAAAATTAGAATTGCCATGAGCCTATGACAGATGAAAGTCATATCCAGGGCATAAGAAAGAGGTAGTCGCCAAGATAAGGATGGGGAATGACTGACACCTTCTGCATAATTTCCTTTCTTGTAAATGCACTGTCTAGGATCTACAGCTGCACTCTGGAATAAGACTGGGCTTTCCTTCCTGAAGAACTCATAGTCTATTTTCTTCTTTTTTTAGTTTTTTGAAACAAGGTCTTGCTTGTAGTTCAAACTGGCCCTGAACTCACTATGTAACCCTGGCTAGCCAGAAACTCATGGCTCTGCCTCTTGAGTACTGGAAGTACAGGCATGAGTCACCATGCCTGGCATTTTGATATGTGGTATGGGGATCAAACTTGGGACTTGGTACTTGCCAAGGCAGACACCAGAATCACTGAGCTAAATCCCCAGCCCAAGAACTCATAGTCTAGTGAGGAAGACAGATTCATTGATTGGCAATTCCAATATCATGAGACAACCATTCAGTTAAGATGCTATAATTTATATCTGGACTGTCTTCAAAGGCCCTTGTATTCAAGCCTTAGCCTCGAGTTCTTGGTGCTATATTCAGGTGGTGGAGCCTATAGGAAATAGGACCTAGTGAGAACTTTTAGATCATCAGGGGTATGTCTTTAAAGGGACTGCCAGAATATTTTAGTAACTTTTTCATTGCTAAGACACAATACTTGACATCTACAACTTAAAGAAAAGGTTTATCTGGGCTCCTAGTTACAGTCCACAGTCTATAGTTTGTGAACTCCAAGGCACAGCAACCTGGGAGAGGAGTTGCTGGAGGAAAGCGGTTTGTATCATGGTGGCCAGGAAGCAGAGAGTGAAACGAGCCAGGGAGGGAGATATATCCTTCCAGGTCTCAGTTCCAGTGATCTGCCTCTTCTGTTCATTTCCCCACCCCATAACAGTCAGCTTTAGCACCCCACGGTTCAATCCTCTTCCCCAAACCCCAGCTACAAATATATGAGGTTCTTGGAGGACATCTAGATATTAACCATAATAAGGACCTCTGTATGTGTACCTGTCTTTCCCATGAGGTTAGCGGGTTATTCTGTTACATGCTCCTGCCATGATACACTGACTTAGCAAAGTCCCCAAAGTAGTAGGGCTTACTGACCATGTAATGCGAGTCAAACTAAACTTTGCTTCTTTTTGAGTTGATTATTTCAGATATTTTGTTCCAGTAATGGGAAGCTGACAAACAAACAGCACAAAGTACCTGAGCACAGAGGAGAGTAAATAAATCCGATGTTCAAGAAAGGGCTAATCAAAGAAGAAGACTAGAACAATTTACAACTTCAGTTTCCAAGATTTAGCTGCTATAAACATGGGTGCACATACATCACTATGATATGAATCTTGCAATTCTTTGTGTATATCCCCAGCAGAGGAATAGCAGTGTCAAATGGAACCTCTAATCCTAGTTTTTTGAGGAATCTCCACACTGATCTCCATAATGGTTGTATTAGTCTACATTCCCTCCAACAGAGGAGAAGAGTTCCTTTTTCTCCACAACCTTGCCAGCATTTGTTGCTGGCTAATTTCGAGATAGCAGCTATACTTTGTGTAGTGAGATGAAATCTTAGAGTTGTTTTCATCTGCATCTCTCAAATGGCCAGTGACGCTGAGGATTTCTTCATATGCATCTTAGCTACTTTTACATCTGCCTCTGAAAAGTGTCAGATGCCTATTTTTTGAATTGGGTCTTTAAATTTGGGGGGACTGATTTTTTAAGCTCTCTCTCTCTCTCTAATAAATATATTCTAGATAGTAGCTCTTTGAGGAACTACTGGTAAAGATTTTTTCCAATATTTTTAGTTGTCTTTCATTTTTCTTTCAGAATCATGTTTATTCCTTTCCCTCATGACATCCCCACACCAGATTTCCTTGGGAAATTTTCCATTCTACAAAAACTGTCATAATTTCTAGAGCTCATTTACATCTACAGGTGCTCATATCAAAGAGAAGATCTGGTATTTGCCTATCTCCGATCTATTTATTTCACTCATTAGCATGTTCTCCAGGTGTATCAATTTTCACATAAATGAATCAGTCTTGTCATTTTTATGGCAGAATAATACTCCATTTTATTAAAAATCCCCACATCTTCTTTATCTACTCTCCAGTTGATGGACATTTGGGTTGTTTCCAAGATTGAGCTATCACGAACTGAGCTGCTATGAACAAGGGTGTACATTTGTCTTTCCAATGTGATTTTAAAAATTCTTTTGGATGTATTCCTAGCAGGGGGATAGCAGGGTCAAATGGGACCCCTAGTCCTAGTTTTCTGAGAAATCTCCA
>PVIC010054462.1:0-11549 GCA_004025085.1 Thryonomys swinderianus | reverse complement strand
GTAAGAGTCATGGCCCCGAGGAAAATGAAGGTTGAACTTCAGCAGCCCTTAGGCAGGGCATTTCAGGAAGCAGAGCTGGGGTTTTTCACTGTGTGGAATTTGAATCCATACTCTCAGTTGATCTTTTTTGTTACTGTGGCCCCCCATGGGGGAAGTTCAGGCTTTTTTACTAGGATGTTCCCTATTTGAACAAAACTGATCTCAGCCAGTCTGTAAAGCAAGGACCACAGCTTTGTACAGCTTCTCTGTTGTCCCAATGGAGGGTGGCAGCAGCCTGTGAAAGGCACATAGCTGGTGGTTTTGCAGGTCCTATGATGCTATGATATGATGAAAAGATTAGAGCCATTTCCCTCCAAAATGAACAGAGTGTTGTCTTATTTCAAGCAGTTTTGTTTCAAAATTTTTTCTTACAATATGTTTGCAGTGCGTAATACATTCCTTATGTGGAGTTGGTCCATGGACATAACACATCTTTATTTCTTTTTTCATCCCCTTCCCTCCTCATCTCTTGATCCCTTTCATTTGAGGAAGCTCTCGCTCCCTGCTTCCTAATAAGCTTTGTAATCACCCTTGGCTTTCTCTGTCTCCTGTTTCTTACCTCCCGTCTTCCTCTGCATAAGGCACTACTGCATATCGGGTGCTCTACAAGCTTCAGAAATGAATGAGACTTGGTTCTACCTACTACAATTGCTCCAGAAAATTAAATCTATATTTGTTTTTTTTACATCAGGGCCTTTTATGCCATCTCTTATGAACATTACTAGCTTAGCCCTAAGAGAAGCTTATTAAGGGTTAGTGTCAAATACCTCTCCCTGTTCTCAGTATGCACTCATTTCCATGAATGGAAACATTTTCAAAAAAGAGTGCTTTTGAAACTTACAGAAGAGTTTCTGACAAGAGTGGTTCAATAATTAGTTGAACGGACCCATTAGGAAGACAGTTCCTAACTGATGAAGATAGTCAAGAAAAGTGTGTCACTTATGAGAGTCTCTGGATGGAATTTAAGACTAGATCATCTGTTGAGTTCTTTTCTAGTCTAAGATTCTTTGAGACTGGCCTGTTGTTGATAAGCTTTTGTGAATGGTTGTGTGTGTGTGTGTTCATCTCCTCAAATATTAACATTTAAGTGTCTGAAGCTCTTCATCTTATCTACATCATCCTTTGTTACAGGAGATATCAGCTAGGGCAACTGAACTTTTTCATTCTGCCTCAAACCTATGAATAATCACATCTTTGTCTATCTCATCTTTTACACACAGTTCTATAAAGAACAACATGACACTTAGCTTGCTATTCTTCTGATTCCAAACTGTGACCATCAGTTCCTTATGTGACAAGAGTGGGTTTTACCCAGTGTTCAGGGAGGGATGTAGGGGACAAGTGTATCCCCAGACTCCCTTGTGCTTATGTATACTTGGGGTGACAGCCTCTGGAACCAGTTTGCTTTGATGGTCACTATCCTGAAATAATTACATATGGTAAAACCTAATTCTTATTAATTAAAAAACTGTTGTTATACTGCAGTTTGGAAATAGCTTTTTCACTGAACTTTTAATATAGCATACAATAAAAGGAAATCTTCCACGTTTATGGTAATGTTACAGATGGTGTAAGAGCAGAGTCGATGGGCCTTTTACATTCAGGGGTCATCTTTAAAATCACCAAGTGCACTGTGGTGAGGCCCTCACTCTCTCCTTTTCTCTACCACCTGTTAGATAGCTGCAGACCCTGGAACAGAAGCTGCTTAGATTTGGTCAAAAAGAAAATTCCTAATTATTTGGCTCATCAGTATATTCAAGTGCAAGTCTGCCTTCTTTTCTTCTTAATTCAGTTGGACTCCATTCAATTCACGTTTACTGAGCACCTCTTCTACAGCAGGAACTGCGCTCATAATTATTAACAGTGCGTGTTCAGAACTCGTGCTCATCACTTTTGATGTATGGTCGCTGAAGCTATTGTTAGTAATAAAAGAAACCTCTTAATACTAAGGCTGTATTGTTATAGCATTAGTAAGAATTTAAAGATTTCATTCTAGCTCTTTCCCTCTTTAGAATTATTTTGTTCAGAAATTCTGGACTTGGAATTAAGACTTGCATAGATCACGTGATATTTACTCAACAAATCAGAGCTGCGGTAGCCACCTTATTATAAAATACCTTCAAAATTCTAACTCAGGCAGCTCTTCGTGGCTGTATTTCTAGAGGTGGAATAAATGTGACCACTGACACAGTAAACACTGCAATTAGTAGCCACAGATTCCCAAAACATGCGGTTTCTCTGTGGTGGTTAATGATTCTGATGTCAAGAGCTGGACCTTCCCCAGCGCAGGTGGTCATAACTCAGTGATTCCAGTACACATGGCTTCACAGAACAGCAGATTGTCCCCAGCCCAGAAACCTCTGAGTTCCAGGAATGGAGCCTAGGAACAATTTGCAGAATTAGTGGCTGCAGGCCAGTGTGATCTCCATTTTTGTCATGGTGGTTTTTCTTTTTACAGGAACAGTCAACAAAAGCAATGTGGTGACAGCAAGTACCTCCATCCAGCTCCTAGATGAGCGGAAATCTCCTGTGGTGGCAGGTGCGCTATGCATTTCATTAATAAGTATAACATAAGTGCGGCGTCCCTCCCCTGGGCAGTCAACTACTTCTGTGTAGTGTATTTAGTCTCTAGAAGGTCGGTTTCCAAAGGAGAAAAAGCAAAAGGAACTTCCTTTTCAGTTTGATGTCCTCTCGTCCACGCTAAGCTGTAATGGCTGACAGTTGATGCCCAAGCAGAAGTCTTTCCTAGAGTTTCTATGAGACTCTGAGCCGGTAAGAGAGTGTTGGTATATGCTGTGGAGAGTTTCTTGAGCATATATAGTCTTCTCCTTTAAAGAAAACTTCCCTTCTTTAAATTCTGTGCTGTTAAGATGACAGTGGGCTTACGAGAATATTGTAGGTGTGTTTCAGACAAACACAAGTTGAGGTTGAGATTTTCATCACCATAATCCTCCCGGAGAGTTACAGTTAGATGTGTCTGCAGGTGCTGGGTTTGGGACCAGGGGATGAGCCAAAGCATCTTATAATTGAATCTTGAACTGTCAAAGAGGTCACGTGTCTGGCTTTTCCCTTTTCTCTTGGTTCTCAGGAGTGTCCGTAGATATCTGTGGCTGACTGGGGCTTTTATTAGTGGTGTTTGGCCTACAAACTACCACAAGTCCTCCTTTGAGGGTAGCTGCTGACAAAAACAAGACCTTGCACTATGCCTGGCACACAGTCCATTCTGATATATAATTATTGGCTCCCCTGGGTGATGGATGGGTGATACACTGTGAGCACTGTCCAGATATGGGCTGGGCCTGCCAAGGGGAGTCCTTTGTTTCGAGGCGGCCTCTCTCATTAAGTTGTATTTCAGGGTAACTTTGAACATCGCCCTCTCTGCCCCGAACACTGATAATTTGTGGAAAGGAATGCAAGTGCGGCTGATGGTATGGAACTGTTTGAAGTGGTTGGTGTTTGGCTGGGAAATACTACATTTTCCCTCTACTGTATGACCTCGTCTCTGCCTCATAATTGTACTAGCAGAGATGGAAAGATCTGGGGATAGTCTCCTGGTCATTTGTAATTATTGGCTATGACAAGGAAGACAGTCTTGTGTATCCGACCTGTAGCTTATCTAGAGCCAGGCAAACCTGTAATCCATCAGCCAGCGGTACGGGCTCTCAGGATGTACGCCTGTTGTCTTCAGATCTTGTCACTTCGTGCCTTGTATTCATTAAGGAAAGTGAGAGACAGGATCATTTAACTCAGCAAGATTTATTTTTGCTTAAAGTGCGGGGGGTGGGGGTGGGGGGAGTGGACTTGCCTACCTCCCAGCTATCCCAAAAAGCTAATTCTGGAGGTACATTATTTCCTAGGAGCTGGGGCCACAAGCAACAGCTGTCAAAGACATGGGTGAGCCACGGCTGTCTGTCTGGCCCAACACTTCTTTAAAACCTTCTCCACATAATTCCCATTCAGCCATCTGAATGAATGCCCCCAGTATGCCTAAAGGCACGATATCTCCCCTATTTACCTCTGTCCAAGTTTACAAATTAAGTTCGAATGTTGCTAGATGTCATAAATGTTTGCTTGGCTGAGTATGAGTGAAATGTGGACTCGGCTAGAGGACTGTGTATCAGCCTGGAGAAGGACACACATTTTCCAAATGGCTTGCTGGTCTATTATTAAGTTACACGGCTGGCCAGAGACCACAGGCAGGTCAGGGGACACAGTCTGGCTCACCTTGAGTGGGCTGGAGAGGCATCCTTCGGTCTGTCGCTTCTGGGTATGTGTCGGCTGGCCCCTCTGTTCAGAGGATAATTACAGAGAAACACCAAGAGGCAAGGTCATCTGGGGAACTGTATTTAGTTTGAACCTTTTTGAAGCCAGGGACTATTAACCTTCTTTCCCAGCTGTGCTTGGTAGGCATGAAATAAAACAGAACTGCCTGGTTTTGATCTTGAGGGCTGCTGTGGATAGAGTCCATGGAGATGGTGGCCTCCAGGGGACTTTTTGTCTCTCGGAGCAGGGCGTCTCTCCAGCACGTCACCCAGGTTTCACTGACTGACTCAGCTCTCGTGTCGCTCTGCGGTTAGACTCAATAATGTTCCTTCCCTCATGCATCTCAAGTGACACAGATACTGTTAACCTCTGCCCTGGTTAGTAGGTTATTTGAATTGGGGAAGAACCTTACTGTGGCAAATGAAGTTGAGTACATTTGCGAGCCTGCTCTTCAGTAGCCTTTCTCTAGCAGCAGGTGCCATGCAGTGGGCAGTAACTCGGGGTCATCTGGAAATGAAAAGGTAGACAACTTTGCAAATAGTTCTCTGGGGCCTGTGCAAGGTCTCCCCAACTCCCATGAGATCAGGAGTGCATGTGTTCCTTGAATGGATGCAGCCTTTTGGAATAGAGTTGTTCGATTTAGTTTTTGTTTCTTCTTTCTTTTTCTTGTTTTCTTTTTTAGACAAAAACATTTAGATACCTACCTGTCAGCAGCACTTTTGATGACATGCTGGTCAAATGGCAAGATTCCATTTGTGTGTGAGCCTTGGTACACAAAGCAGCCCTATCCATCACAGCTATGGCACAGCTCATGGTCCTGCCCAGAAGGGTCTGGCAGTCCTGCTCCCACCAGTGCGCTTTCCCCCAGTACAGGAAGTAGTGCCAGGCCTTTCCCTTTGCCCAGCCCAGTTTCTCCCAAGCCTTGGAACTTCCTGTGTGTCAGACCCCAGCCCTTTCTTCTGTTGCTATTAGAAATTCAAACCTTGGCCTGTGAAATCATTAGCTACTCCGATTTGGGACTGAAACTACCTAAGTTTCACTCATTCTGAAACTTGCTAAATGTGAGGTCTCGAGTCTCTATGGATCATCTAACAGAGAGTTGAGATCAATTCCCTTCCTTTACTTGTGTCAGTTTTTGGGGTAAAATAAACAAAATACCTGGGTGTAAAGAAATATTCAAAGTATAGCATACAGAGGTACCCATTTTTTTAAAGGCACATTTATTCTTCGGCTCATTCATTTGAGAAATACTCCATGAGGCCCTGCTTTGGCCAGGCACTCTAGCTATCAATGTAATGAACATTCTCTTTCTCCTCCCACAGATATGTAAAACAGATATTCTTAAAGACATGTCCATGTAGAGCTAGTAAATTTTAAAAAACTATCTGGAAGGTTCTAGAGGTCAAGAATTTTCTTCTTTCTTTCCTCTTCCCCACACCGTGTAGCCCAGTGAAGTGTCTAGACCCTACTTAAATGATGATTTTGTAAATTGAATGAATGCATAGAAAACTGCTTTGCCCTATCTTAGTTATTACATTAGTGAGCTTTCCCACTGCTGGGACCCAATACCCATCACCACAACTTAAAGAAGATGCTTGAGTCGATTCACGTTTCAGGGGATTCAGTCCTTAGTTGGCAGGAACAGCATGGTGGAAGGGCATGGCAAACAAAGCCGCTTAGTTTGTGGCGGCCAGGCATTAGAGCAGGGGGATAGGAATTAGAGAAAAAGGGGCCAGGGTCCATGTATAATACCCAGGATCATGCCCCAGGACCTTTGCAGACACTCCCAGAGATGTGCTTTAATGACCCACTTTAGCTCCCAAGTGGATCAAATTGACAGTCAAGTTTAACTGTCACAGTTATTTGCACCCTAATTGCCATAAGTAACATGAGTCATGGGAATAATTCCCCAGTCTGCTCTCAGTGGAGAGAATCATCCAAGTCAAACAAAGACGTGGGCCCTGTTTCTGCCATGCGGAGGGAAATGACCTAGAAAGGAGGGTAGGAACACAGGAGGAAGAATTGAGCCAGGAAAAAGGTGTGACCCATCCTTGAATTACTTTCAGACCTCCTTAATGAACTAGGTGCTCCCTTTGACAAATACAAAATACTTAATCTCTACTTCTGTTAAAAAGTTCAGAGTTTTCAATTTCTAAAATAAGATATAATCAATTCTGAATTATTCTGTTCTTATCTTTATGAGAAGGTTGACAGTACATAACAATTATGTTCCTCATGGGAGTTGACATGGGTACATATTACATTAACTTCTTTTTCTCATCCCCTTCTACACCCCTTCTTCCACCTTCCTTCCATCTCTTTGTTCCATTCCGTTATGCAAAAGATTTATCTCTCTATTCCTTATTACCTTTTATTTTGCTCTTTATTTATATTTTGGGCTTCTTAGATAAGAGAAAACATGTGTATTCTTTTAAAATATACATTCTAACATATGACAAGCTGAAATTATTCCTGATAATGTTCTCTTTTAACATACTGAATAATTGTAAACTCTCTAGGGTCAAGGACTCTCTCAGCATTTATTTGTTACTAAAGCCAAAAACCAAGTCCAGTACATTGTAGAAACATGAGAAATATTGTCTGAATAAATTATTCAAGAAAGGTGGACTTCCTGCTACCTGCTCTGTGGGAACATAGGCACGTATAGGAACATAAACTTACAAAATTCACTGACCAGACTTTAGAAACACTATACTTGACCTAAAATTCTAAGAGGAATATTCAGCATCAAAACTGCTCTCTGTAATGTACTATAGACCAATGTGACTGTTCTAAGGGTTAGACAAACTATTTGGTGTATGATCTTAATGGAGAGTGTGTTAGGCATTTGTCATCTTTCCAGTAGTACAAATTGATTCTGAGGTCTGAGTATATAATGTGATGCTTAAAATAGCTACTCTCATAATCAATGAAAGATTATTAGCAAAATTTTACTGAACAAAATATACAAAAAATTGCTGATGTTAACTGTAAAATTCAGTGATTTTTCAGTAAACAGTTTTTTGGAGGAAGATCCTCACCTGCCAGCTTACTCCTCTTCAAGAAACACAGACCTCATTGGATCCATTGATGGGGAAAATTTGAAAATGTGAATTATGTGGGGTTATTTCATTTTAATGAGCTATTTAGGACAGTGGTGATTAACTTCAGTAAATCATTAGCTACTGTCAGATACACGGTATTTAAACTCAGTATGGTCTTTTATATGGTTTCTTCATTGTAGCTGAATAAATAATGTTGGCAAATTTTATAGACAAATATTCAGTTTAACTACATTACATTGGAAGGATCACACATGTTTGATATGTGTGCTTGTTAGGAATCACGTTTAGTCTGCATAGATAAACTCTTAGTTTATTACATCGGAGCAAAGAAAGTGTTTTATCTTAATAAAAATTAACCCTTAGTGCTTAAGCCAGAGCCGGTTTCACCCCATAGGGACATTAAATGACGTTCTAGAAAGTGATCAGAGGAGTGCTCCTGGCATCCAGTGAGTGGAGCCAGGAGCAGTGCCAGGGATCCTGCTGAGCACAGGGCAGCCCCATGTCAAAGCATTACCAGGATCAAAATGTCAGTCACGGTAAGGTTGTGCTGGATGTGAGATGCTGGATTAAACTGACAGAAAAATTTTAACTCTTGCTGTCCGTCAACTCATTTTTCCCTGTGTAAGTTAATTTTTAAAATGTTGCATCATAATTAAGCCACTCAATAAATATATAGCACACCTACTGTGTACCTGGGGCTGAGCTGTGAGCAGCGAGTCGGGGTAGGTTGTGTTTGACAGACAAGGACGCTGTTGACACGCGCCTGGCGCAGTGGGAAGCAGAGAGTGCTGCTGGTGGGAGGGTCTCTCCGCAGTGATACTGCCGCGCATGCGCAGCGATAACTAAACCCGTCCAGCTGCTGCTGGGGGAGGGAGGGCTCCGGGCGTGCTGGAGATGCAGACAGCTCTGCGTTCTTTGTTGATCCCTAGAAAACAGAGACGACGTGCGGTTGGCAGTGGCATGTGTGTGCGGATTTCTGGGGGAACAGTGCCTCTCTAAATTGGTTACCAGTCGGGGAGCCTCACTAATCAGTGGGTGTGTGTAGACCAGAGTGACGAGATGCAGCCATCATTCAAGAGTCTGTGGGAGGAAGAGTATCCCAGCCCCAGGATGTTAACTTCTCTGAGCATTCTGAGTGAATCCAGGATACGACTCCTCAGGCGTGAGTGCGTGTTCTGGACGGGTGCTCTGAGGCCTCAACACGTCTCCCAGGTTTAGGACATTTATCAGAATCTGAAAAACAAAATAGATGGGCAGGTGGGTCAGTGATCCGTGTGGAGGTGCCAAATCCAACTCAAGTCTTTGCTCCAAATGATGAGCTGTAAGGTGGAACTTTTGGTGTTAGGCACTAGTTTTCTTTTTAATGCATAAGAAGGAATAAGGTAGGGACAAAAGGAGGTTTAGAACAGTAAAACTGACAGAAACACATTTTATGAAAATGGATTAGTGATGAAGCTGTAGATTATCCAGTACTTAGCATCTCCAGCAGAATCTGAACATTAGAACTGGCCAATGGAACAGCTGCTTTGTGGGCCATGGAGGCCAAGGCTGGTGGGTCCTGGAATAAAAATAGCAGTTTTGAGAAAGTGGATCCTCTGTGCTAACTCTCCAGGGCAGTTTCTCCCAAGTCATGTTCCTTTAGAAACCTCTTCGCAAGCCCCAGCACATCCTCCACCCCAAATAAACACCAGAATTTCAGGGTGGCAAGTTCTCGTACATCATCAGTTGTGTTTTCTGAATGGCCAGGTTAACTCACCTCTTTCTGTGGTGATCATGGGATGGGGCGTAAAGGTCACTGCGAAACGAGTGTTTAGAAGTGTGCACGGAGCCGGTCCCTCTCCTCTCCCCCCAGGGCTTCAGTTTTCACATTCATACACTGAGGTTGTTTGGTACTTAGTTTGGATTTCTAACAGTTGAGGTTTTTGAAGGATGGAAATTTATTTCATCAGCACCGATAAAGACTGGTATTAGCCAGTATTGAAATATTTTGTACCCCTATACTCAGTCTGCTTCGAGGGACACTTCTCCTTCTTGTTGAGTGAAATAATGCATATATATATATATAAATAAAAGTTTAGCATATTATATGCATATATATTGTGAAGTAAGGGTGTACAGTTGAGTACTCAGTGGTCTTTACCTGCACAGTGATGGTTCCCTGTAAGAATTACTGTATGAGAATTACTCACCTCCACTCACTAGCCAGTGCTTTCTGCATATGTTTTTCCCCATAAAACTTTGTGTGTGGGAGTATCACTAGAGGATCTTGACAGTTTCATAGTAAACCTTTGAAACTCACTTTTGTGCACCAAACAGTACTTCAGAGCAGAGCTTAGCAAGCCGAGCCCATAAGGCCAAATCTAGGCTATTGTCCTTCTGTTTATTCTAGATTTACTGAAAAAATATTTGCTCATTGAATGTGCACAGTATGTTAGCTTTTAGCATATTGACAGTTCTGTACAACCTTTACCACAATCTAATTGAGAAGCATTTCAGCATCCCCAGAAGAACCTGGCACACCTCTGCTTTCTGCTCTTCAAACCTCACCCTATCCTCAGGGCCATTGATCTGCTTTCGCAGTAGTTTTGCCTACTTCAGGACATTTCAGATTAAATCATATAATATGTGGCCTTTTGTAATGAGCTTCATTTACATAATATGTTTTCAAACACCATCTGTACACAGAACATATCACCACTTCATTTTTTTTATTGCCAAATCAATATTTTACCCTATGGATATATATTTTGGTATTAGGTGCTAATTTTCAGTGTTAGGCACTCCATTCATAAGCTGATAAACATTTGGGTTGTTCCAACTTTTTAGCTGTTATTAATAATGTTGACAGTAACACTTACATATAAGTTATTGTGTAAACATATGTTTTACTTTCTCTTAGATGGTTACCTAGGAGTGAAACTGTTGCATCATATGGTAATTCTATGTCTGAAGAGTTGTAAAATTGTTTTCCTATGTGGTTGCACTATTTTTAAAATCCCACCAGCAGTGTTTGTGGGTTCTAATTTTTCTACATTCTTGCCAACACTTATTCTTAGCTGTCTCTTTAACTTTAATTATCTTGGTGGGTATTAGATGATTTGCATTTTCTTAATGACTAGCTATGCTGAATATCTTTCCACATGCTCACTTGCTGTCTGTGTATCATCCTTGGAGAAAGGTGTATCACGTTCCTTTGTCCATATTTAAATTATATTATTTGTCTCATTGTCTAGTTATAGGAGTTTTGTCTGGGTCCTGGAAGTAAATACCTTAAGATATTTTGGCTTTCCATTTTTTAAAAATATGATCACAATGGAATGCATCCGGGCCCATTTGTCTATGGCTGTTTTCCTTCTAAAGTGGCAGAGCTGAGTAGTTGGATAGAAACTACATAGACTAGCATAAAAACATTTATTGCCTGGCCTTTTATAGAAAAAAAGCTTGCTACATCCTGCTTTAGATTAAAATACATCATGTGACCTACTTAAAACAAATTTAAAATGCTGTTTTTTTACTCACCGATTTCATCACATTCTTCTAAAGACGAAGTGGATATTGAGATCAGAGGTTATCTAAGTGAAGGTTGAAGACAGAGCCTCGTGTGCCAGAGATTGCTCATCAGCTGGACCTAGTGTTCTGGTTTGTGTGGTTACACAGAAATCCCAATCACAGATCCCAAGCTTTCTAAAAATACATGTTCTCATTATCAGTCAAGATAGTGATTTACTTAATCTTTGCTCTAGTTTATAAACCTCTGAACAGTATAATCAGGATAACGCTCAGTACAGCACTTGAAATGCCTTCACATGCTTTGGGGGAATAGTTCATGCGATTTTTTTTTTCAGCATGGCTCAGAAGAGATTTGTGGATTTATTTAATGCCTTTTATCCAAGGAAATCTCCTAGTGACCTTGTTGGGATTTTGCTCTCAGTCAAGCTGGGGGTATATATGACTCATGCTGAGGAAAGGGCCTCTAGGAGATACAGGAACAGACGTGAGTTTCTCCCCAGGAAGAGAGGGGCAGTGTGATTAGAATCTGTGGCAGATGTATACATTCCTTGACATTTGTTCCATGGACTTTGCTGCTGGTGGAATATTAGTTGACTAGTGTTTGGTGGGAAGGGACAGTGCTGACCAAAGGTTTCTCCTTCCCACTGCCTCCAAAAGTCTGTATTCGGCTAG
>PVIC010054461.1:0-11552 GCA_004025085.1 Thryonomys swinderianus | reverse complement strand
TTTCTACCCTCCAGGGTCAGTTCCTGTAATGACTCCTGTCCAGATGTTCCACAAAGCTTTGGGAGATCCTCGGAGGGGAGTTTCAAAGGTGGTTGAATTAGAGCGAGTGAGAGGGGATGAGCCTGTGGTACTGAGATCAAGAGTATGAATAATAAAAGCCCCACTCTGGGCATGACTGGCACCAGTCACAGGCTCATAGCCTGGATGGAGTACAAAGGAACAGAAAGAAGGCAGGCTCCCTGCTGCTTGCTGTTTGGCATGACAATGAAGTAGAATGAGTATTTTTGTTCAAGTCTTTTTTGAGCACATTTTCATTTCTCTTAGGTAAATACCAAAAAGTAAAATTGTGCAACCAGAGAATAAGCTTATTCTTTTTTTTTTTTTTTCTTTTGAGACAGGGTCTCGCTTTGTAGTTCAGGCTAGCTCTGAGCTCACTATGGTGCCCAGGCAAGCTGCCACAAACTCAGCAATCCTCCTGTCTCTGCCTCCCGAGTGCTGGGATTACAGGCATGAGCCACCACATCCAGCATTGAATAAGTTTATTCTTAATTCAATGATAAGCTACCAAACTCTTTGCCAAAGTGTCAGTTCTATTTTGTATTCCTATCAGGGTATTATAACAATTACAAGTGCTCTGCCCCTGCCAAGATTTGGTATTGTTGGATTTTTTTTTCCTCTTAGCCATTGTAAAAACTACACAGTGGGGCTGGAGATTTAGCTCAGTGCTTTTGGTGCCTGCCTAGCTAGTGCAAAGTCCTGAGTTCGATCTTGGTAACCACATACAATGCTGGGCGTGGTAACTCCCACCCACCAGCAATCATTACCACACACAACAGTGCTGGGCTTAGTGGCTCTTGCCTATAATCCCAGCACTCGGGAGGCAGAGGCAGGAGGATTGCTGAGTTCGAGGCTTGCCTGGGCTACATAGTGAGCTCAAGGCCAGGCTGAACTACAAAGTGAGACCCTGTCTCAAAAAAAAACTACACAGTGGGGTTTCACCATAGCTTTAAACTGTAGGTCCATTGAGATGGGCCTATGCCACGTGTTCATGCACATTTGACTTACATATTTAAAGAAGTCTTTGTTCAGTTGTTTTGCCTACTTTTAACCAAGTCATTTGCTCTTCATGAGTTTGAGAATTCTCTAGGTCAGTGGTAGAGAACCTATAGCACATGTGACACAGCGGAGCCCTCTGTAAATTGCAGGGTTGGCACTTTATGACAAGTAAGTGGGTTGAGGGTTGCAATTTGAGTGCTCAGTCCTTAAAAGGTTCAACATCACTGCTCCAGATATTCAGCGTTTACACCAATCATCAGAAGGGTGATATGTATTTCCTCCCAATCTATTGCTAGTCTTTTTCTGAGAAAACCCAAATAATCTCTGTTCTTTGCCTTGATTGTGTTTTTAGTATTGGAGACCCCTGCAATGGATCTCAGTCTCCTGCTCAGTGCTATAACACATGGCAAGAAAAAAGACTTAAAGACAGCATTAAAGAGACAGAGACAAAGACCCAGGATGACCAGTGGTTGAGTAACCAAAGGCTTGAGCAAGTAAAGGCATTGAACAGCCAGAACCATCAGTATTTATTGGTGACACAGTCATTGTTAGGTTGGGGTGAAGGGGCTACATGTAATTCCTAGGATATGTTGCTGACACAGGCAAGACTTGTAAGAGAACTGACAAAGCATTCTTGTGTTAGGTCGCTCTGACCTGGGTTGTGTGTTATCTCATAGGCTTTGGTCAGACTCACTTCTTAAAACAAAACAATTGCAGGGTTAGGCCTGTACAGTGAGCACTGCATATAGCCAGCCTGCTTTGAGCATAATCAGTGGTGTGGTCCCCCATATTTATGGTCACCCTTAAGAAATCATTTTCTAATTCAAGGCCACAAATTTTTCTCCTGCATTTTCTTCTCAAATTGCATTGTCTTATATAGTAGCCACTAGCTATATGTGACTATTTAAAGTTAGATTGATTAAAATTAAGCAAAGTATAAAACTCACTTCTTCAATCACACTGGCCACCTTCCAAGTAATGCTTGGTAGCTAGGTATCTAGTGTCTCCCACCCTAGAAGGCAACGATATAAAGTATACACCTCACAGCAGACAGGTATGTTCTACTGAGATGCAATGGTCTAGGCATTTTATAGTTTGTGGCTTACATATAACAGACCATAAGGAGCAAGTATAGGTTGAAGTCATTACTTATTTGTACATACGGATGCCCATTTGCTCCAGCCTCCTTTTTGGAAGAATATGCTCTTTCCACTGACTTATGTTCCCACCTTTGTCAAAATCAATCAGTCAAAGGTGCCAGAGATTTAGCTCCGTGGTTCCAGTGCCTGCCTCGCAAGCGCAAGGTCCTGAGTTCAATGCCAGTGACCACATAGAATGCTGGGCGTGGTGGCTCATGCCCACCAGCAATCAATACCACACACCACAGTGCCAGGCGTGGTGGCTCAGGCCTGTAATCCCAGCACTCTGGAGGCAGAGACAGGAGGATTGCTGAGTTTGAGGCTTGCCTGGGCTACATAGTGAGCTCAGGGCCAGCCTGAACTACAAAGTGAGACCCTGTCTCAAAAAAATCAATCAGTCAAACACATGGCCTCTTCCTGGGCTCCATGCTGCCCTGTCCTTCCCCACCCCTTATCACACTACAGCAAAGCTCAAATCCAATGTGAGAAACTAAGTTGAGAAATGTTCTGTTGTCATATATTTTCTGGAACAGTTTGTAGAGTTCATTCTTTTCTGTTTTCGTTTGTTTGTTTGTTTGTTTGTTTGTTTGTTTGTTTGTTTGTTTGTTTGTTAAAATAAATAGCAGAAGGGGCCAGAGGGTTAGCTCAGTGGTTCCAGTGCCTGCCTCACAAGCGCAAGGTCCTGAGTTCGATCCCGGTAACCACATACAATTCTGGGCGTGGAGACCCACGCCCACCAGCCATCAATGCCACATACCACAGTGCCGGGTGTGGTGGCTCACGCCTGTCATCCCAGCACTCGGGAGGCAGAGGCAGGAGGATTGTTGAGTTTGAGGCTTGCCTGGGCTACATAGTGAGCTCAGAGCCAGCCTGAACTACAAAGTGAGACCCTGTCTCAAAAAAAATAAAATAAAAAATAAAAAATAAATGGCAGAAGTAACCAATCAAGTTAACTAGTCTTGAAGTTGTATAAGAATATATATATATATTTTTTTTTTTGAGACAGGGTCTCGCTTTGTAATTCAGGCTGGCTCTGAGCTCACTATATAGTCCAGGCAAGCCTCGAACTCAGCAATCCTCCTGTCTCTGCCTCCCGAGTGCTGGGATGACAGGGGTGAGCCACCATGCCCGGCACTGTGGTATGTGGTATTGATTGCTGGTGGGCGTGAGTCAACACGCCCAGCATTGTATGTGGTCACCAGGGATTGAACTCAGGACCTTGCACTTGCAAAGCAGGTGCCGGAACCACTGAGCTAACCCTCTGGCCCATGTATAAGAATATTTTTAAGTATAAATTCAATTCCTTTGACACACAGGGGACTACTTAGAATATCAGTTTCTTCCTCAGTGAATTTAGTATGTCCCTTTCAAGGAAATGATTCATCTTCACCTAGACTGGCAAATTTGTCGTTATGAATTTGTTAGTGAGATCACTTTATTACCTTCCAGTGCTGTACAGCTGATGGTTATATACTTTTTTGCACTCAAAGTATACACCTTCTTACCCAGTCCAACTTTAATTTTATCAATTTTACTACATTTTAGATTTTAAAAACAGCTTTCAGATTTGTCTTTTTTACATTATATTTATATTTTCAGTTCATTATTTTGTGTGTGTTCTTTGTTTCCCTCCACCTGTGTATTGCATTTTTAATTTGCTCTTTTTGTGTTCTTTGAGTAAAAGCTTGGGTTTTTGTTTGAGAAATGTTTTCCTACTGAAAGCATTTAATGCTTGAAATTTTCTCCTTTACTGTAATTTGCCTGCATCACATAAATTTTTATATGTTGGGTTCTTATATTAATTCAATCTAAAATATTCACTAAGTTTTCTTTTGGTCCTCTTTGACTTAAGATTTATTTAGAAATGTGGGGTTGTTTTTAATTCCAAGATTTTCCTGTTAGCTTTCTGTTATTGCTTCCTAGTTTAAATCTTTTTATGTACAGAGAACATATTTTTATTACTTAATGTTTGGAATCTATTAGGGTTTTCATATAGCCCAGAATGATTATTCATTTTGGTGAATGTTAATATGCTCTTAAAAAGATGAATCCTGTGAGGTTAAAGAAGCCCTCCTCCACTGTTGGTGAGAATGTAGACTGGTGCAACCACTATAGAAATCGGTGTGGAGATTCCTCAGAACACTAGCATTAGAGGTCCCATTTGAGTCTGCTATTTCCCTCCTCGGTATATTCATGAAGGAAATAAAAGCGTGATACCACAGTGCTGTACATGAAGCCATGTTTATAGCAGCTTATAATAGCTAAATCTTGAAAACAACCCAAATGTGCATCAACCGAAAGCTGGATAAAGAAGATGTGGGTTTTTAATAAAATGGAGTATCACTCAGCCATAAAGAATGATAAATTAGAGACATTTATAGCTAAACAGATGCCCCTTGAAGCCATACTTATAAGTGAAATAAATAAAACACAGATGTGTAAATACTATATCATTTCCCTAGTGTGAGAAACTGAATGTGTAAATGAGGTCCAAAATACATGATAGATATTATGAAATAGGATGAAAATGTTCAAAGAGAAATGGTAATGGGGTGGGAGCAGGGGAAAGCAAAGAATGGAAAGAAAAAAATGATGGTAAAAAGGAAAAAAACGAAAACAAAGCTTATATATATGGGAGCAGGAGGCTGAAGGGAAGGCAGGAGAATGGGAAAAAAATGGGAATCAATATATTGTATGCACAGGTACAAATTGCCAATGAGCAATGTAATAATAATGTATTCTTAAAGTGTACCAACTCAACTTATTAAAAAACTCAAACATATTTAAAAATTTTTTAAATTAATTTTAAAAATTAAAAATTAAACCAAATTAATTTTTAAAAAAACAAGATGAATCCTAACGTTTTTTAGTGGAATGTTCCATTAATGGCAGTGGGGTCCTACTGGTTGAATATGTTCCTTAGTTCCTCTTAAGCTTCTTGGCTTTCTATTTCTTCTGTCCATTCCTGAAAGAGCATGTCAAAGTCCTCATTGGCATCTCCATCTGTTTTCATTCCAGAGACTTTGAAGCTCTTACAGTGTCTGCTCACTTGGGGTTTTCAGGCCTTCCCAGTGGACTGTCCCCAGGTAAGTACTCCCTGTCTCCACTCCTGGGAGTGTTACTTGTTTTGAACTTTACTTTGTCAGCCATGATTATAACCACTCTGGCTTTCTTCTCACTGGTTTTGCATGAAATATGTTTTTCTATCATTTTGCACATGACCTACCTATCTCTGTATATTTAAAACAGGATTCTCATACATAGTAAATAGTTGGGTTTTGTGTTTTTATCCCATATGACAGTCTCTGGGTTTTATTTAGCATATTTAGAGCATTTACATTTAAGGAAATTATTGCAATGATAAATGTAGGTCAGCTATGTTATTATTTATTTTCAGTGTGTCCCTTGTTATAGTTTAGATCTAAAATGTTCCCCAAATTTCTCATGTGTTCAGAAGTGAGACTTTGAAAGGGTATTGGATCATGAGAGTGCTATACCCATCACTGGATGCCATACTCTTTTTTTTTTTCTTTTTTTTTTTTCTTTCTTTTTTGACACAAGGTCTCACTTTGTAGTTCAGGCTGGCCCTGAGCTCACTATGTAGCCCAGGCAAGCCTGAAACTCGGCAATCCTCTTGCCTCTGCCTCCCAAGTGCTGGGATTATAGGCTTGAGCCACCAAACCCAGGATCTGTGGTATGAGGTACTGGTTGCCAGTGGGCATGGCCACCATGCCCAATATTGTTGTATGTGGTTACCAGGGATTGAACCAGGGACCTTGCACTTGCGAGGCAGGCGCTGGAACCACTGAGCCAAATCTACAGACCCAATGGATGCCATACTCTTTATATGAGTTCATGGCCAAATGTACTGTTGGGAGAGAGGACCTGGTTGGTGGTGGGTCACTTAGGTTGTGACATGGAACAGTGTAGTCTTGTCCCTCACTCCTCCTTTATCTCTGCTTCCTGACTGTCATTGGTTAAGCAACTACCCTCTTGGAGGCCCTTCCACTATGTGGTATCTGTCTTGGAGCCAGCCAACCATAGACTGAACCCTCTGAAACCATGAGCTAAATAACCTTCTCTTCCTTTAAGTTTCAGTTGTCAGGTATTTTGTCCCTTTTATTTCTTATTTCTTCTCCTTTGTTGCCTTCTTTTAGAATATTTTAATTCTTTTAAAATTTTAATATTTTAATTCTTTTAATGTTTCGTTTTCATTTTTATATTGAATCTTTGGCTCTACCTCTTTGAATTACTTTTTTGGCTCTTCCTTAAAGAACTCCAGAATACACAGATAACCTATCATTGCCCCTGAGAGTTACTATTTGTGTTTGAGAGTTGCTCTTTGCCCTCACCAACACTTGGCATGGTTGTTCCTTTTGATGTTAGCCTGCTGATGAGTGGTGGTGGAATTTCATGGCAACGTTAGCTTTCCCTTTTTGTGTCTAACAATATTTGTCTTCCTTTCAAGTGTTTTCTCTCAGTTTATCATCTTTAGCCAAATGTCTGTTCAAATATTTTTCCCATTTTATTGAATTTTTATTAATAATGTGTTTTAAGAATATATTTATTGTGGATACATGAGCTTACCAACTATATCCTCACAATGTCATTATCTGAAAAATGTTTAGAATACCCACCAACTTTCTGCCACTCCCCTTTTCATTCCTTGTTTTCATCACTAGAATGCAATACTTAATGCCTACAACTTAGAGGAGGAGAGGTTTATTTGGGCTCAAATTTTCAGTCTATAACCAGATGGATCCAAGGCAGAAGTGGGTCTTGCAGAGGAAAACTGATCACCTCACGGCTGCTAGATAGCAGAGAAAGGGAGAAGCTCAGACCAGAACACACCCTTCCAGGTCACCATCTCCAACCTGGCCCCACCTCCCAACAACACATTCAGCTATTGAACTCAGTGGGTGAATCCACTGATGAAGCTGTACCCTTGATTCACCACCTTCAAACACCCTAGATCTGAACCATACTATTCCTGATACTGATAGTGTCCCCTCTCTGTCTCTCTCTCTCTTTCTCTCTTTCCCTCTCTCTCTCTCTCTCTCTCTCTCTCTCTCTCTCTCTCTCTCTCTCTCTCTCTCTCTCTCTCTCTCTCTCTCTCTCTCTCTCTCTCTCTCTCTCTCTCTCTCTCTCTCTCTCTCTCTCTCTCTCTCTCTCTCTCTCTCTCTCTCTCTCTCCCTCTCTCTCTTTTGTTTTTTGAGACAGGGTCTTGCTTTGTAGTTCAGGCTGGCCCTGAGCTCACTATGGAGCCCAGGCAACCCTTGAACTCAGCAATCCTCCTGTCTCTGCCTCCAGAGTGCTGGGATGACAGGCATGAGCCACCACGCCCGGCACTCCCTCTCTCTCTTTGATTCATGATTAATTTTATAAAGAGTCTTTAAATTTTACTTATCTCTTCAAGAAATATCCTTTTGGCTACAGTGGCTTTGTCCATTGTGTATTTGCTTTCTATAACATGTGTTTTTGCTTTTGTTATCATTTATTTCCTCCTATTTTCTTTGGAGTTGGCTCAATGTTCTTTTTATTTTTTTTATTTTTTTGCTGCGTGAAATATTGATTTCCAGTGTTTCTTCAGATCTGTGCGTATATATGTACATGTATATGACTCCCGATATATACAAGGCTACAAATTTCTCTCCAAGCACTACTTGAGCCACAACCTACAAGCATGCTGCAATATGTCTTCATTACCAATGAGTTAAAATATTGCCTAATTTCCACTGTGATTTCATTTTTGAGCCACAGGTTAGTTAGAAGTATGTGCTTAATTACTAAGCAGTTGGAGATTTCCTAGCCACCTCTTTGTTATTGATTTCTAGGTTAATTACACTGTGGTCAGAGGACATACTCTGAATTATTTTCATCTTTTGGAAATTACTAAAGCTTGCTTTCTAAACTACTGTATTATCAGTTTTGGCAAACGTCCCATGTTCATTTACTGACTTGAAAAGAAGCCACTGTGGGATGCAGCATTTTGTATATGTCAATTAGGTCAATTTGATTTATTGTGTTGTTCTCATCTCCTGTGTCCTGTCTAGTTATGTTGTTTCTTGCTCTGTCCACTATACAGAAATATGTATTGAAGTCTCCCCACCAAGAGAGCTCTGTCTTTGTAACTTTGCCATTTTTATACTTTCTCAGCTTTTGTTCTGCATTTGAAGTCTGAACTTATAGTGCTGTCCTGATCAGGATTCCACTTTTTTGGTATAGATACTGCAATTTGCAAAATATTTCATTTAGGGAAAAACGATCCCACTTCTGACCCAAACAAATGCTTGAATATTGGGAGGGAGTTTCAAGAGAGGAAGCGTCAGTAGGAGAGTTTCCCCCGCCCAGTAAAGAGGAAGATACCAAGGACTCTGGGTCCCAGCTAACCTCCCCTCCTGCCTGAAAGCAACCCTGAGGAGCACTCTGTCGGGACACCTAACAGTGACCCGTCCACCCTTCCTGGAACTAAACCACTTCATGGCCCTACACTAAGCTCCAGTACTGTTTGTTACTAGAAATCAAGGAAGGAGTCAAATCTGTCTGGAAGAGTGAGCGTTCAGGGAAAGACACACAGAGTAGGTACACAGACCTTAGGCCCTCAAACAATAAGCTCACTAGGTAGAAAACCAGTGATTCCCCTCCTCCCATCCCTGAGCAGTGACCACACACACACATGACTTCATTGAGGTATAACTCATATACCACATAATTCATCCACTTGAACTGTACAATGTCACAGATGTTGGTATATCACAGCATAGTGCAATCAATGCCAAAATCAATCTTGGAATATTTCAATTCCCCAAAAAGAAGTCTTGTATCCATCAGCCTTATCCCTACTTCCCACCAATCTCTGGATCCTAGGTGACCATAGGTCTATTTCCTGTCCCCGTGGATTTGTGTATCTTAAGCATGTCATGTAAACAGCCTGTCCTGGGTTGAATTGTGGCTTGCTGCTCTATACACATGCTGAAGGGCTCGGCCCCACGGCTTCAGAAGGTGGCCTTGTTTGAAGACAGGTCACTGCCAACATGGTCAGCTGCTCAGGTCACACTGGGATAAGATGGGCCCTTCCACCAATGTGGCTGTGTCTTGGAAGGGGGACCTTCAGGCACAGAGATGCTTGCTGGGGAAGAGGCTAAGAAGACACAGGGAGAAGAGAGACATCTAGAGGTCAAAGGTGGCCCAAACCACAGGAAGTCAGACAGAAAGAAGCTGAGAACAGATTCTCCCACACAGCCTGGCGGAGAGCTGCCTGCATCCTGACTTGGGTACTAGACCATCCATTTCTGCGGATCATACCTCTGGCTCTGTGGAGCTTTCCCTCAGCAGTCCTCATGCATTAATCACTCAAAACATGGACTCAAGTGGCTCATTTCCTTTACTTCATAGGAAATTTTCAAGGGTGACTCAGGATGAAATGTGTATCAGTGCTCCATTCTATTGTAGGGACAAAGTATAGTCCACAGCATGGAAATGCCACTGTTTTACCATCTCTGCATTGATGGACATTTGGGTTGTTTCTCTTTGGGGCCATTACGAATAATCTTGCTGCACCCATTTGTGCATCAATTTTTTTTTTGAGACAAGGTCTCACTTTGTAGTTCAGGCTGGCCCTGAGCTCACTATGTAGCCCAGGCAAGCCTTGAACTCTCACATCCCTCCTGACTCTGCTTCCCGAGTACTTACAGACGAGCTACCATGCCCGGCTTGTACACCAATTTTTGCATGTACATGTTTCTCTTAGGCACACGCCCAATATATTAGATTTTGGTCACTGTGACCAAGACCTAAGATGTAGACTTTGAAGGAGGAAAAGTTTGGGGTCTTGTGGCGGTGGTGGTGTTTGTTTATTGCTTTCTTGCTTGCTCGTACATAGTACTTGGAATCAAATCCAAGGCCCTCTCACTAAGCTAAATCCCAGTCCTTTCATTTTTTTATTTTGAGACAGGTCTTCCTAAACCACAAAGTTGCCTGGGCTGGGCTCAAACTTGGGATCTTCCTGCCTCGCCCCCCTCTCAGAGTGCTAAGATTACAGGGCTCCACCACCACACCGATGGAGTTTAGTTTTATTCAGGTTTCAGTCCAAGGTCAGCTGGCTGGGAGGCAGAAATCTCATGGGGAAAGGACATGGTGGAGGAATGCTGCTCACCTCACAGCTGCCAGGAGACAGAGAGGCGGGGAAAGAGCCAGAGGGAGATTGGGTCTGTCCAGGATCACACCTCCCCTGACCCATGTCCACCAGCCAGGCCACCTCCTCACAGCTCTCCAGCCCAGAGCACTTGATGGACAGATCGAAGAATAGAGATCAGTGTCCAGGTAAGCCGGTCCCCTTCAAAAGCCCCGCCTGAGCACACGTACCTTGGGGGACATTTCTGTCTACACCGCAGCACAGAGGCTGCAGAAGGGCTCACCTGGAAGCTCCTTTCATGCATGACCAGAGGTTCACTTGCCCCATGGAGCGACCTCATGGGCACTTGTTGCTATCTGTCCTTTTGTACTGTCACCACTCACAGAGCTGGCGTGCTGTCCTGCTCTTTTCCACCACCAGGATCCACACACACAGCCCTGACTAGGAGATGCCACATTCTTCCTGAGCAAGCGGGGAAGGCATATTTCTGTCCTTGGGACCACTCCCTCCAGCTCCCAACCCCTGTCCGGCCACCGGACCACCAGCCCTGGACATAGTGTCTGGATGCCGTGTCCCTTAGCCAGGATCTCAGTGGGGGTCACGGGCTCACCACCAGCCTGGCCTCCTTCCCAAGGGTTGCTATGGAAACGCCATCGCCGCTCCCATTTGCCTGCTCAATGTTAATAAACAGCCTCATTATTTTGCAGAAAGCTCTTTGGAAAATCACCAGCCCCACAGATTCTTCCTGGTCCAAATTAATGAAGAAAGACTGTGGGGATTTTTTTTTTTATTGACCATGAAAGGAAGAAGAGTTATGGCTCATTTGTGCACTTTTGCTGTATTTATGTTTTATGCTTTAGAAAGTGATTTCTGCCTCCATTACACATCACTAATACCCTCGTTACACAAGAGGGACAGACAGCCCTGCTTTTTGCCCATCAAACCTCCAAATGAATGGAGGCAGGAGACAGGGGGGAGGGGATGAATCATGGTCAGTGCACTGTGCTGCACAGGGAGAGGGAAATCCACCCCTTGGTCAAGTGTCACCAAGGAGAGGAAGGCCCCACAGCCTCTTTGCAACCAGGGACTCAGCCTGGGCATGTGGCTTCATAGACAGAACTTTAAGTCCAGGCCAAGTCACGAAATAGCTGTGAAACACTAACCCTGCGGTGCTTCCCACTGAGCCAGGACTCATAATAGAAGCTGGCACACACCAAGGACCC